>CAJQZJ010032507.1:118554-160848 GCA_907164525.1 Lophiomys imhausi | reverse complement strand
TTCCCTTCTCCCTTCCCTTCCCTTCCCTTCCCTTCTCCCTTCCCTTCCCTTCCCTTCTCCCTTCCCTTCCCTTCCCTTCCCTTTCCTTCCCTTCCCTTCCCTTCCCTTCTCCCTTTCCTTCTCTTCTCCTTTCCCTTCCCTTCCCTTCTCCCTTCCCTTCCCTTGCCTTCCCTTCTCCCTTCCCTTCCCTTCCCTTCTCTTTCCCAAGCTTCTCTTTCCTATATAAACTTCATATTTCAGTCGTGCACTCTCTTGGTCTGATTGCCCTCTCTCCTCTTTCTGATCTTCCTCTGTTGCCAACTCCCTCCATTCCCATGATCTGGTTCAGTCTGGACCCTTCCAGATGCCTCTGGCAGAACTCTTCCTCATATCTACAACAAAACCCTTCTGCTCACCCATACTTTTGAGCTCATACCTTTGTCCTCATTTTATTCACTTCAAATCTCCTTTGGAGACCAACCGTTGAGAAGATACTGGATCTTCTATTCACTTGACAGGATTTCTTTGGTTCATGTATCACTTGGAGGCCTACAGAGGTGGTTCTCAGTGTTCCATGTTTGCCAGACATTAATGAGCGTAGACATGGTTATGGCACATTTAAAGTGATTGCAATACAGTCACAGTATCTCTTCTTGGCTGTCTGTCAGTACACTTGCTATTTCAACAAATTTGCACTGTTGCCACAATCAATCCTGCCTTTCAGTAAGGTCAGGCACAAATCCTTCAGCAGAGTGTGGCATTGCACACCAATACTTCAGTATTTGGAAGGTAGAGGGTGGAGGATCAGGTCATCCTTGGCTACTTATCCTACTGCCTAGGTCCCAAGTGTTGTGGTTATAGGCATGAGCCTCTATATCCAGCTAGCTTGTTTACCCTTCCTACTCACCACAGGAATGATTGGATGGCCTTTGTGACTTTTTTCTGTACTGAGCATTTAGACTTGTCTGCTTATGCCCACAGCATCTCCCTAACAGCTCAGAGATCCAAACTGATTTTCACCAATTCTTGGCATTCCCATGCAAGTTTCTTGCCCTACTGTCCTAGCCTTCTGTTGCCTTTCTGACCCTATACTGACACACATCCTGTCTTGCAGCTAGAAGGTCAATGTGGGAACAGCTTGACAGCTCTAATTACCACAAACTAGAGACAAACACATGGGTCATACCAGGAAAGGTAGCTGAAAGAAAGGCTAGTAATCCTGATGATAGCTATTTGGTGTGGAGAAATCCTCATCCATTAGTGTGAACTGGATACCGTGGAAGGATGACTGGTGATGACGTTTATTCAATAGTTGGCTGTGGTTCAACAAAATGAAACCTCAGCTAACTGACTAATGGTTTGTCTAGGGAAAGCTTCAAATGATATCATTATTTTACTCATAGGCCTTATATCAAATTAGAGACAAGACAAGCACTTCTAGAAAGATGAAATGATAGAGTAGATTTTATCACCTACTAGTCAAGAATCACGCAGAACACTGTTCTTCTTGACTTTATGTTTTATGCCAAACTGGTTCTAGACACTAGAGTTTCAAGGCAGTCCATATTATAAGGAAATGGTGTTGTTTCTATTTGGTTAGTTTTTGTTTCAACAAAGTCTCATGTGGCCCAGGCGGACTTTGAACTCACTGTGTAGCTGATGCTGGCCTTGAGTTTCTGATCCTCCTGCTTTCAACTCCCAATTGTATGACATACCACCATGTCTGGCTATAAGTGAAACTTATGAGCAGCCCTGAGGAGTGAAGGAAAGAGGAAGATAGTTTCCCTGAGACAATCAGAAGTCTCTGCAGAGAAGACACTATGCTATGAGACAGAAGCTAATTTTGTGTGTTGGAGAAAGATCTTACGCATGGTTTTCAAAAGTTGATTTCAACGCTCTGAGATCTGATTACTGACTTTTCTGAGGCATTCTCTGATTGGATAGTAAAAGTTTCTGATGGCCAATTAGTTGGACAGAAAGAGTATAGGAAGGCAGGACTTCCTGGGAGGAAGGTAAGACTTCCTTGGAGGAAAAAAGGAACCCTGGGAAGAGACAGAGAAAGCACTTTTTTTGCGAGGAGATACCGAAGAAGACAGGCATCTCTGTGGGCTTGGAAGGCTTGGAAGGAAGGTATAGACAACCACATGGTTGGTTGGGATTAGTTGGTCAAGTTAACTTAGTTGAGCTGGTTGAGAGTCTGCCCAGCTTAGCCTAAGTGTTGAAATATTAAAAGGTCTTGGTGTATTTATTTATTGGGGAAAACGGCTACCTTAGTTCTCAGTTCTCTTCACCTGGAGACATAAGTCCAGTCAGGCCTCCAGCTAAGGCCAGCCAGGCCTGCCAGGTCTATTACAACATTTGTGTTCTGTCCACTTGCAGGATTCACCCCCACCACACCCCCACCATATGTAAGTTCCTGACCTTGGTGACCTACTTAGATTCTAAATTTTCTTTTCTTTTCTTTTGAGAAAAGTTCTGATGTGATCCAGGATGACCTTGAACTTGTTACATAGCTAAGGATAATACCTTATAGCTCTGATCTTTCTGCCTTCATATTTCCTAATGCTGAAACTGCAAATGTACACTAAGACATCTAGTTAATGTCTAGTCAATTTAAAGTTATTGATGCCCTTTAAAAACCACACATTAAAGAAAAAAGGTCTAGTTTTCCTAAGTTAAATACACTGAACTTATGAAGTGTTTCTTCAAGATTACGTGTCATGTGGATGGATATACCTGACAGACAGACAAGAGTCAGAACTCAAAGTCACAGGCAGGCATCTGAGGTCAGCCTACTTTGTCTGTCAGTTCTGCTTGGTTTATGACACAATCTTCAGATGTTTGAAAGATAGAAGAATCAGAGATGCCAAGGTAAATTCTGTTTCCAGACCGGGCTGATTGATTGATTACTAGCCATGGAAGCACAATGTACTAAAACTGAGCAAGTGTTCAGAACAACGGTACAGACAAGACAAACAAACCTGTGGCAAACTTTCCTTTCCAAAGAACAGTGCTCAGCACTGTTCACCTCCTCCTGATTTTTGGTGACTTACTTTTGAACTGCTCATTGCAATTAGGAATACATCACTTACATGAACAACTATCTTTAGTCCACACGTGTACTGAAGCTATTAAGAAAAACTAACTGGCAGGGTGTGTTATCCCACTTCTTTAATCCCAGCATTCCAGAGACAACAGAGGCAGTCAGATCTCTAAATCTGAGGCTAACCTGGTTTATAGAACTGGTTCCAGGATAGCCAAGGCAGAGAAACCTTGTCTCAAACCAATCAGGCAACCAATTAAACAACGAAAAGAATAACTTACCCAAACAAACCTATTTTTCTTCCTTTCTTTTTTGTGGTGGGAGTAGGGTGGGATGAGGTGGGGTGGGGTGTGTGTGTGTGTGTGTGTGTGTGTGTGTGTGTGTGTTAAGACAAGGTCTCACTCTGTGGGCTAGGCTGCGTTCAAACTCAAAACAATTCTTGCTCAATTCCCCCAAAACTGGGATAATAAGCATGTGCTACTACACCTTGCAAAACAAATATCACTAAAAAACTTTTTTGAGATTTATTTATTTGTGTATATGTGTGGGAAGGTCAGAGGACAATATGTAGGAATCACTTCTCTCCTTCCACCACTTGGGTCCTGGAGATCAAAGTCAGGTTGTCAAGATTGGCAGCAGGTATCCTTATCTGCTGAGCCATCTTGCTGGCCTCTCCAAACTCCATTTTTTAATAGAGTTGTTTTGTTTATTATTTGATAATTTCATATATATAAACAATGAAACTTGATCATGCATCTCAACTCTCCCAGGAGCCCCTACCTCTCCCGTCCCATTCCAAGCATCCTGGACATGTCCCTCTCCCACCTTCATGTACTTTCCCTTTTTTGTTAATAGTCAGTCGTGTCTAATCCATGCTGACCATGGGAATGTGACTTGATCTTGTGCAGGCAAATCATAGGTGCAGTGATTCACGGTGCTGCTTCTCATCCTGTGATTCTTACATTCTGAATGTTCCTCCTGAAATGTTCCCTAAGCCTTTGGGGGAGAGTTGGGACAGATGATCTAACTAGGGATGAGCACTTAACAGACACTTATTCAGAGCATTTTGATCAGTTATGAGTTTCTTTGTTAACTGTAGAGAAAAGCTTCTCTGGCTAACATTGAAAGCAACACTAATTTATGGGAATAAGCACAAATATTAAGAAGGCAATTTGGCAACATGTCATTTAGCAAAACAACAGTAGTAGGCTCCTCCTTAAGGCCTGTGACCTCCTGAGCTACAGATTTTGATCAGGCTTATAGTACCAGGCCTTGATCTCCTGTGGAACAGGCTTCAAATTTAGTCTAAAAGCATTTAGTTATCTCCATAATGCTGTGCCACTATTGCACAAGTGGGCATACCTTGCCTGGCAGATCACCATTGTAATATTTAGAGTTAGCTGTGGGGATGCCATTGATATCTTCTCCTCAAAATATCCAGCATAGTACCTTGCAGCTCTCTAAAATCTAGCCAGCAGGGAGGAAGTTTTCATATATTTTCCAAATTGATGTCTGTATGTCATGTAATTAAAGTGCCAAACAGGTGTCCTTTAAGTTTGTTTGTTCTCGTGTATTTCTTCAAATTCCAGAACAAAGTCAAAAGGACATAGTGCTTTTTTTCTACACTATGTTTTCAGGCTCAAAATTATGTTTAAATTAAGTTCATCCTCTCCACTCCATGGCCTCCACCCTATGCTAGGGATCGACTCACCTTGCATATGCTAATCGGGTGTTTAAATGTTTCTTTCAGGCTTTACCAGAGACAAATTGAATACTTCCAGAAAGCTCCTAGCCCCTCTGGGCTTGTGAATTTCTAGTAGGGAAGCCAGGAGTCTTTCTTGCCTTTCTCCAGAATTTCTGGAGAAACTTCATCTTCTAGAACCTCCAGCATTTTCCATTTTATATCCTGAGAAATCCTTCAGAGTGACATGTTTTCTGAATTTAATTTTGGCATGTTGTTACCTTTCTTAGAACATGTGCCTAAGGAAACATGATAAACTAGAGAACAAAATTAGTTGCCCAAAATAGTCTTTTAGAAACTACCAAAATGAGCTAGCAGTTTATTTATTGGCTTTTGTAAGAGCACACTGGCATGGTTGACCTTCTTTAACCAGGAATTCAATCCTGGCTGTCCTGGCCTTTGGCTGTGAGGACCCAGCTGGCTAGATGTGAATCATATCAACTACTGTCCAAAGACAATCATAGCAGCACAAGGCCTCTGGCAACCACAAAGAGAAAATACAATACAATCTTTGAAGCTGAGTCCCAGAAGGCAGAATCTTAATTGGGAACAGTGGAAAGAACCTGATTTCAATAGAAAACTGTCCATGGTTCAGTGTAGGCTTGCCTATGTTAACTATTCCCAAGAGCTCTTTCACTCATCAAAGTTGCTGTGTCCAGAATAGATAGGGGTCAGTTTTCTCTTAGACCAAATAAAAAAAGCGAAAGGCTGCACTATAATCTGGTTTAAGGGAAGCATGGTATAGTGAGGGCATCTGTAGGGCTAGTGGGTAGATGGAGGTAAGTTTGATGATTCATTCACAATCAGCGCAGGACTTAATGAAAGCAGGAGCACTGCCCCCGCCCCCCCCAGGTTCCTGTTTCCTCAGTTCTAAGTGGTCTGCTTTCCCACTTAGGTGCCTATGATGCCTATTGTATTATCTTATCTCTTTTCCCCTTCTAGCTTCCTCTCCCTCTTCCCCTCACCCTTCTCTTTTCCTTCCCCTCTCCAATATTCCCTGGGCGTATGGACTCTTTTTCACGTAATGACCCAGCTGCCAAGTTAAAGATTCAATCTTTTATTCCATGATAAAACAAAAACCAGAGAATGAAACATCGAGGTTTATTCTTGAACATAACAGAATTTTCAGGTCTGAAATGTCTTGGGATAGACCCTAGACAAATATCTGCTTTTGACATTAAATCAACAGGCCTAACTAAGCAGCTTGAGGGATTTTCTCCAGTGGTAAACAACTGGAGCAGAGATTAAAATCTGGGTTTCCCAAAACCCATCTCCTCAGCCTCATGTGATGACAGTACCATCTCTATCCTATACAAAGCACTTTCCAGTAGGGGGACTAAGTCAAAGAAAGGGACAGTTTCTGTATCTCTTTATTTATGCTAAGTCCAAGTATCTTCCTGCATGTCTGACTATTAAATGGCAGTGGTAAGGCTTAAGCTATAGTACCTCAGGCATCTGCTTTCCAGTGTCTTCTTAGACATTCCCATGCTTGTATTTTAGGATTAGAGTTGTATACACAACTGCATGTGTCAGCAGAACCAATGTGGTTTGACTGATAAGCTCTTGAATGCGAGATCAGTACTGTAAAACTACTTGGGAAAAGTCTACCTGCTCATGTTGCCATTCTGGATACATTCACACAAGGCCTTCTTTTAATGCAGTGCCTTGGGGATGGATGGTGAGAGGGCTCAGCTGGCGGTGGTTGCCATCCAACCCAATGACTCCTGGAGGCCACAAGGTAAAAGGAGAGAAGGACATTCTGACAACTGTCCTCTGTGCACTGTGGCATTCATTGAACCCAAATAATTCATCTATGTAATATGAATCTCATATCCTGAACTCAGAATGAATGGATGCAGATCTATTCCAGGGCAAGAACAGCAACAAATGCATGAGGAGTGTACTTTGCAATGGTGACTTTTGACATCTAGCCTGGTGAAGTCCACTGTTTCATACATACTCCTTAAGTTATTTTGTTTGTTTCTTTTTTCTTTCTCTCTCTTTTTTTAATGTATAAGTTTATTTATTCATCTAACACCCCAGTTCCCCTCCCTCCCCCCTTCACAGTTCCACCCTACAGCTCCCTCCCCTCTCCCCTTCTCCTCAGAAAAGGGACCCCTCCACATGCCATCCCACCCAGCACATCGAGTCATATCAGGGTAGAGCACATCCTTCTCCACCAAGGCCAGGCACCGCAGCCCAGCCAGGGGAGAGTGATTGAAAAGCAGGCATCAGATCCATGTCAGAGACAGCCTCCACCCCACTTGCTAGGGGACCCAAGAAGCCCATCGACCACATACATGTAGGAGGCCTGGGCCCAGTCCATGCACACTCCCTGATTGTTGCTCCAGTCTCTGTGAGTCCCCATGGGGCCAGGCTAGTTGACTCTGTTTGTCTTCTGGTGGTGTTCTTGTCCCCTTGGGGTCCTTCTATCCTTCCTCCCTCTTCTCCATGGTCTGCCTAATGTTTTACAGTGAGTCTCAGCATCTGTTTGGATCCTCTGCTGCATGGAGCTTTTCAGAGGACAGTTTTGCTAGACTCCTGTCTGTAAGCATAGCAGAGTGGCATTAATAGTGATAGGTTGGTTCTCTCCCTTGGGGTAGGTCTCAGGTTGTGCCACTCAGTGGTGGAACATTCCCTCAATCTCTGCTCTATCTTTATCCCTGCATATCTTATATATATACAGGCTAAATTTTGGGTTGAAGGTTTTGTTGATCCTCTCCCTCCACTAGAAGTCCTACTTAGCTAGAGGGAGGCCAGTCCAGTCTCCTTATGCCCCACTGCTAGGAGTCTCAGCTAGAGTCACACCCATATCCTCCCAGAGGCCAACCCTGTCACCAGTCTCCAGCTTGTCTCAGAGATGCCTTTCCCGCTCCGTTTCCCACCTCTCACCACCTGCCCCTGCTCTGCCCACACTGATCCCCACTCTCCTTTCTCTCCTCTCTCTCCTACTCAGTTCCCTCTCTTCATAAGTTTCAGCTATCTATTCTATTTCCCCTTCTGAGTAAGATTCAAGCATCTTCCCACGAGCCTTCCTATTTACTTAGCTTATTTGGGTCTCTGGATTGTAGTATGGTTATCCTGTTACTATATGGCTAATTTCTGGCTATTATGAATAAAGCTGTTATGAATATAGTTGAGCTGATGTCTTTTTGATTTGGTGGAGAATCTTTTGGGTATATGGCCAGTAGTGGTATAGCTGGGTCTTGAAGTAAAACTATTCTCAATTTCCTGAGGTATCGTCATATTGATTTCCAAAGTTGTTATACAACTTCACACTCCTACCAGCGATGGAGGAATGTTTCTCTTTCTCCATATCTTCGCCAGCATGTCTAGCCACTTGAGTTTTTGATCTTAGCCATTCTAATGGGAGTAAGATGGAATCTCAGAGTCATTGTGATTTGCATTTCCCTGATGACTAAGGATGTTGAGCATTTCTTCAAGTGCCTCATTAGAGATTCCTCTGTTGTGAATTCTCTGTTTAGCTCTGTACCTCATTAAAAAAAATATTTATTTATTACTTCAGGTTACATCTCCATCACAGTATCCTCTTTCCACCCCTCCCAGTCCTGCATTCCCACCCTCTACCCACTATCCCTTCCATCCCACTCCTCTGGAGTGGAGTGTCCCTACATAACAGTCCCCCACCCCAGTTCAGCAGTCATATGAGGGCCAAGAGCCTCCTCATACACTGGGGGCCTACAAGGCAGCACCACTAGGAAAAGTGTCTCATTGACAGGAAAAAAAAAAGGCTATGTTCATGTTCCCTTTGTAGTATAGTTATCCTGTACTATATGACTAAAATCCAACTATAAGTGAATAGATGCCATGTGCATCCTTCTGAGTCTGGGTTAGCTCACTCAGGATGAGCTTCTCTAGTTCCATTCATGTGGCTGCAAATTGCATGATTTCGTTGTTTCTGGCTTATTTGGTTTGTTGGTATTTAATTTCTTCAGTTCTTTATATGTTTTGGATATTAGCCCTCTGTGGGATGTGGGGTTGGTGAAGATCTTTGCTCAATCTGTAGGCTGCCATTTTGTTCTGTTGACAGTGTCCTTGGCCTTACAGAAGCTTTTCAGTTGCATAAGATCTTATTTATTTATTTAATGTATATGGGTGCTCTGTCTTCATATTTATCTGTACAATAGAAGAGGGCATCAGATCACCTTATAGATGGTTATGATCCACAAAGTAAATGCTAGAAGAGCAGCCAGTGAGATGTGTCTCCAGCCCATGCTTAGAATTTTTAAAAAGTTTTATTCTGAGACAGGTTCCATGTACCCCACACTAGCCTTTACCTCTTTATGTAACCAAGGATTACCTTGAACTCCTCACTCTTCAGCCTCCATATGCCAAATCCTGGGATTACAGGTATATGCCACCACATCCAATTTATAGGGGGGCAATCTATACATACCCGGGGGTTTGTGCATGCTAGATAAACATTCTATCAACTGAACTATATCCCCAAACTAGCACCAACAATCTTTGTTTGTTTTTGAGACAGGGTCTTACTATGTAGGCCTAGGTGGCCTGGAACTATCTTTGTAGATCAATCTGACCCTTAACTCATAGATATCCACTTGCCTCTGCCTCCAGAGTTCTGGGATTAAAGGATGTGCCCCCATGCTCAGAATCCAGATCTTTATATGTTTTGGGATTTTTTTTCTTTAGGTTTTTTTTTTTTTTTTCCTGACAGGGTTTCTCTGTGTATCTTTGACTGTCCCGGACTCACTTTGTAGACCAAGCTGGCCTTGAACTCACAGAGGTCTGCCTGCCTCTGTCTCCTGAGTGCTGGGTTTAAAGGTGCGTGCCACCATGCCTGGCAGCATCCAGAATCTTAATGACACTCAATTGCTTGCCATTTGGAATCATGTGGCATCAGTTCCCTCTTTCCACTGAGTGCTATGTCATGAATGTTCTCAGTGTTGACAATGCATTTCTATATCAAACTTGTAATCAGTGCTCAGAATTCCAATTTATTGTTTGGACTGTATCATCTCTAGTCATCCAGGGTGGCTGAATCAAGTGGGTGGTAGAGATTTTTCATGACATCAAAACAAACAAACAAACAAAAAACCCAAACCAACAACAACATTAGTAGCATCTAAGTTATTTGTACTGATGCTAGGAAAAAGAACATTAAGAAGCTAGGCTAATGGAATCTGATGTTAAACAAAAACCTCAAACCAATCAATCAAACAAACAAACAAACAAAGATTTCCTTGGATGGAAGGCACAGAAGTTCATAGTACAGGATGGTAAAGAGAGCATTCATATTTTCACCCAGTGCTGAAGATGGAGCCCAAAGCTACATGCTCGCTATAAAGAGTTCCTGCCTCATTGAGATATTCCCCCAGAGTGAATCCTTTCTGGACTTAACGCTGTCTCTTTTTAGCTGTGAGTCTGGGTGAGTTGCAGGTCTTTCTAGGTTTTCAGTGACCTTGTATATTCCATGAGTTTGGACTATCTCAGTTTTTGAGTCTTTCCTGTGAAGGAAGAGAAAAATCTAAGCACATTAAAAAAAAAAAAAAAAAAAAAGGTGTTGAGAGAAGATAACATAAGGACAAAGGAAAGAGTCTGTTTGAGAGACAAAGATTTTGCTCACTGACATAAACAATGAAATACCCAAGGAGAATGAATCATGTACAGGAAACCAGAGAAGACAAGACAAAGAACTAATATGCAGGGACTGAGATAATTCGCAACAAAGCATATTGGGGTGGTGGGCCAGGGAATTTAAGTGTGTTCAAGGCCACATTCTTGGCTTCATGTAATATTCAAAAAAAAAAAAAAGAAATGAAAGAAAAGGCTGGATTAATTTCAAGCTTCTAAGAAGTTATTATAAAGAAGTGGAAAGAAAGTTGTTTTCAATTGTATTTTATGTGTTCTTTTGTTGGCAGTGGTCAGTGTTCCCTATAAATACCACTTATATCCTACTTATGGAATGGAGCTGTCATGTGATGTGTAAGGAGAGGAGGTGAAGAAAATGTGTATAGAGAAGCTCTGAGCCTGAGTAAGAGCTAGAAAGTGGGGCAGTTAAACTCCTTTCTCTTCTTTTTGGACCTGATGGTGGAAAGCATTGGATGACTGATCTTACTTATTAACACACACCTTTGACTCACTTTTAGATATTTAGTATACTCTTTAGGGAGTAGTATTTCAAGTATTTCAGATAGCATTTCAATTTATGGTGTAATTATTACCAAGTGGTTTCAATCAAATCACAGTTTCAAACTGATGATACATGAACAGAATGCAGTGTGTCACTGAGATTTGAAGCCAGAGTGATTGGGGTGCAGATTCCTCCTCCTACAGGCTAGGTTATCCTAGGTATGTTATTGGAAGCATGACATGAGTTACTCTGAGCATGTTATTTGAAGTCAGGTCATTTAAAATGCATCTTCTTTATAATAAGAATATAACTATTGAACGAGCCAAACCATAGAAAACATTTAACAGTATTGATACACTGTAGGGACTTTACAAACACTAGCCACTCTTCTTCTTCACCTCCTTCTCTCCAAGGAGGCAGGAGAAGCACGTGACTTAAATGGTCTGAACTGCTAATGTTGACACTCATAAAATGACAATTCTACTTTAAAGGATATTAGAAAGTAGTGTGTTGTTTTGAAGCAGGATCTCACATGTCCCATACTGGCTTGAGAGTTATGTAGCTGAGGAGTACTTTGAACTCCCCATTTTCCTCCTGAGGACTAGGTTACAGGTATGTCACACGACACTTGGCTTATGTGGTGCTGGGAATTGACCCTACGGCTTCATGATGCTAGGTAAGCACTCAGCAATGGAACTACTTCCTCAATCCCTAAAAAGTGGTTTATTCAGAGCCAAATATAAATGACTATGGACCTGGAAATGTAGATCAGGGGTGTGGCAATTTGCATGAAATGTCTCTCTTAGTCTCAGACATTTGACTATTTGATCCCCAGTTAGTGGTGCTGCTTGGGCAGGGTTATGAGTTATAGTCTTGTTGAGAGAGTATGTCCTTGGGGCAGTCTTTGAGAATTTAGAGAATTACCCCACTTCTAGCTCAGTCTTTCTGTTTTCTGTAGGTGCATAAAAATGTGATCACTCAGCTTTTTCCTTTGGCTACCTGCCACCATGACTCTTCCATCAAGATAAACCCTTCCTCTTCTTACTTTTGGTCATAGCATTTTATCACAGCAAGAAAAAAAGTAACTAATACAAGTACTAAGCCTACTTTCACACTCATCCCAGCTGGAAGTTAATGCAGAAACTTTCGGTAGTCCCTGCAGCTGTGAGTCCTCTCACAAAGCACTGTGCACATTATAATAAACCACACCCCTCACTGCTGCACTGTACTGCCAACATCGCTTTACTTGCATTTCCTCTTTGCTCTGTGTTACCTGAAGACAGCATTGTAATGTCTAGTATATAACAAGCACACACCACCCACAGAATCAAAGAATAAAAATGGCCTGAAAGTATCTTTTCTCTCAGGTTTTGTTTCATCTTGGCTTTCTGTTTTGGATCTGAACCAATTCTTCCAGAAGAACTCTCTAAAGACCTCAGAAAAGATTTTCTCATTTTCTAATATCCCAAAAAGGATCAATAAAAACTTCATGGCCTGGAATGGTGACTGGAGATTATGTCTCTACATATCACTGGGGACATTGGGGTAGGCCAACAATCCCAACATGTAGGATGCTAAGGTAGGAGGATTGTTGCAAGGTCAAGAGGCTGATCCAGGAGACTTGCCACAAATTTGGGCCAGCCTGGATTACAAAGTAAGATTCTATCAAAGGTTGGGGGAGTGGGGCACCCATATACCTGCATGGATATTGTGGTGATTTGAATAGGTTTGGCCCCAATAGACTCAAGTGTTTGAATGGTTGGCCCATAGAGAGTGTTACTATTAGGAGGTCTGGCTATGTTGGAGGAAGTGTGTCACTGTGGGGGTGGGCTTTGAGGTCTCCTATGCTCCAGCTACCCCTAGTGTGACATACAGCCTCCTTTTGCTGCCTAAAGATCCATCTCCAGCACCATGTCTGCCTGCAAGCTGCCATGCTTCCCATCATGATGATAATGAACTAAAACTCTAAAACTCTAGGCCAGTCCCAATTAAATGTTTCCTTTACAAGAGTTGCTTGGTAATGATCTCTTCACAGCAATAAAACCTTAACCAAGGCAGATGTGTGAAGAAAGTATAGTACCCAGAACATCCATGTGCAGAGCTATCTGGGAGTGATGCCTTTTTAATTCTGTCTTGGAATATTGTTGCTTCATTTCCATGCTTGATATAGCACATTTTGTCTGGTCCCGATCTATGAAGCTGAAACTGGGAGAAACAAATGGACCTTACCAATAGTCTAGAGCCAAGGTGTTAGAACTGGTTACAGACCTGTTTTGAAATGTGAAGCTAAAGAATTTAACATTCTTGAAGGGTAGCTACAGATGCAAACACGGGGCAAGCACAACTGTGAGCCTCTCACTTTTCACACTGACAGAAAGCTGATCTGAGAACAGACTCACAAACACACATTAGGGAGCCAATTACAAGTGACATTTTGCCACACTGCTTCATAAACTTAAAAACCATCTGAATAATTCCCGTCACCATGGAAATAAGGTTCTTCATTTCAGATTGCCTTCTATCATAAAACCCAGCTAAGAGGAGAAATAAATGTTCATTTCTGCTCAAAACTGTGTAACAAACCCTGCCCCCAAAACATCTATTTGAAATACAAATTCCCTGGGAAGATGCATTGTAGTTCTGACTATCCTCATTATTGGCTGTTACACACTCAACATCCCAGTTCAGTAATCACATGCTGCTCTACCCTCTGCCACCCTTTATCCTAGCCATGACAGGTAACCATTAAAAGTGACCAAACACAGGGCTTGATTATGCTAAAAAAGCATTCTAATACTAGTCTGCATCCAGGTCTATTCATTTGTTTATTCATTGAAATTTTGAGACAAGGTCTCTGTGCTAGATAGTTTTAGTCAACTTAACAGAAGCTAAATTCATCTGAGAAGGAGGGAACCTCTACTGAGAAAATGCCTTCATAGAGGATCATACTGTATGCAAACATGTAGGGCATTTTCTTAATTAGTAATTGATGGCGGAGGGGCAAGCCTATTGTGCGTGGTGCCATCCCTGGTCTGGTGAGTTCTATAAGAAAGTAGGGCTGAACAAGCCATGGTGTGCAAGCCAGTAAGCAGCAGCCCTCCATAGTCTCTGCATCAGCTCCTGCCTCCAGGATCCTGCCCTGATGAACAGCGATGTGAAGTATAGTCAAATAATCTCTTCCTCCCCAAGCTGCTTTTGGTCATGGTGTTTCATCACAGCAATGGTAACCCTAACTAAGACAACTTCACTAAATTTCTCAGGTTGATCTTGAAATTGCTCTGTGGTCCAGGCAGGCCTTGACTTTATGATCCTTTTGCCTTAGCCTTTCAACATCTCAGCGGCTAAGATGACAAATCTGAGCCACAAGGTCCCTCCTCAACCACCTTTCCTTTTCTGTCACAGCACACATGCTCTTCTTCCTACAAACCTCCCTCATTGTCCAGTCCAAGCTGCCATCCTCTCCCTTGTATTTACCTCCCTTTCTGTGCTGTATTTGGTGCTTGAGGTACAAAGGGAGGCAAATCCCTTACTCTGGATAGGTGCTGCCCTTCCACGACTGCAGATTACCTTTCTCATGGAAAAATGGAAATGTTATCTCTATAGAGACAATAACAGTTTTGAAAAAAACTGCTTTATACTGGAGAAAAGTTTCCAAGAATGAGTTTTGTGAGCCTGTGTATCATTTTACCATTGACTGTGTGGTACACAGCCACAGTTCTAGAACTTGGGAGGTTGAGACAGAAGAATGAATTTAAGCTGGCCTCAGTCAAGAAAACATTGTCTAAAAAAAATGGAAAAAAAGTTACTGTGTTGGTGCAATGTTCTGAGCAGAGAGCAATAATCAATGTCCCAACTTATTTTCCACTTTATTTCAGTGTTTTCTTTTCCCTTTATGATATTGAAAGATGCATATTCTTCATTACAACCACAAATGTCAGTGTGTGGGGCACTGTGCTGTTTTAGGGGAAAAAAAAGTGAAATGCTGATACCATGTCTTGATTAATTGGAAAGTCCTTTTCCCCTTTTCATATGCCCCCTTCTCCCTTTTCTATTTTAACTGGCATGGAAATGTACTGTTTCTGCCAAATAAGTAATTTGAAACAAGAAATTTACCCTCTTTTTTCCCAAGACAGAAGAGTTTCAGTGTTGATCTGCAGAGAAAGCAATGCTGAGATGTGTCCAGTGGTACCTATCACAAGAAGAGCACGGCCAGTGTGCTGGGGAAAACGGTTGGGTCCAGCATGAGGGGCTGGATTGCCTGCCCGCTTCAATAAATGTGCTCACTTGAAATGAGCTTAAAATGATTGTCTTTCCAAATAAAGCAAGTGCAGGTCTGGGATCCTGACAATACAGCAAATGCTAATCCTGTTCTAATTTCCACATTTAGCAGATGACATGGGTGGAGATACTCACATAGATGTAGTTGACACACACTGACACACACACACACACACACACACACACACACAGAGAGAGAGAGAGAGAGAGAGAGAGAGAGAGAGAGAGAGAGAGAGAATAAATAAAACACACACAACACCATATAAAGAAACAACTCAGGGTGAGGGTATAGATGAGTTACTAGATTACTTGCCTAGCATGCATAAAGTGTTGATTTTGATCCCCATTACCTCATAAACCACCTGTAATCCCAGCAGTTGGGAAGTGGAGGCAGGAGGATGAGAAGTTCAAGGTCATCCTCAGGTACACAGTAATTTCCAGGGAAACTTGTCTTAAAAAAAAAAAAAAAAGAATAAGAAACAAACAACAAAAACTTTGTGCCCAGTAAGAGGTAAAGGAGCTTGCCACCAAGCCCAATGACCCTAGTTTGACATGATAGGAAAGAACCAACTCTCATAAGTTGTCCTTTGACCCATGTACTAAGGTATGTATGCATGTGCCCCCCCCACAAATAAAAAAAGGAAATTTAAAAATAAAGAAAAACTTGGAAGCCAAGTTTAATGGCTCAAAATGTAATCCTGGTTCTCGGGAAACTAAAGGGCTGAGGCAAGAAAATTTCAGGCTGGAGTACAAACTGAGACTCCTGATTGAGACTCTCTTTTCAGGTGATTCTAGTTTGTGTTGTGTTAACAGTTAAAAGAAAGCATCACATGGACAGAACTAAAGATCAGGCATCATGCGTTAGACATTCGAGCCACTGTTCCAGTTGCTGTGTTGTTTATTTTGTTTTATTGGTTTTTAGGAACTGGAGTTCACATAGCCCAGGATGGTGTCAAGTTCCCTATGGTGTGAAAAATCCCACTCTCTGCTTCCCAAACACTGGGATTATAGTCACCATGCCTGGCTGGATCTAATTATTTTTTCTAAAAAATAGTTTTCATGAAGCTGGAGAGATGATTTAGTGGTTAAGAGCATTTGCTGCTCTTGCAGAGAACTCCAGCTCAGTTCCCATCACCACATCAGGTGGCTGAAGATGCTTGCAACTCCAGCTCCAGAGCATTTGATATCCTCTTCTGGCCTTCATAAGCACTAACATACAGCAGCAAACACATAGACACATAAGAAAGAATTAAAAATAAATTCAAAACACTTTTCAATATTGTCCATTAAAAGTCAAGTGTCACATGGGTCATGAGTTAGTCTAAAAGCAATGAGATCTAAGTAGCCAGGAGCAAACCCAGTGCTGGGAACATGGCTTCTAAATATTACTGTTGTGGACTACATAGTGAATTCTAGCCTGAGCTACAGGGCAGAGTCTGTCTCAAAAATAAAAGCAAAGTTTGGTCCTGAGTTAACAGGCTCCAATAAAAGGAACCACAACTCCAAAGAGCAATGACTGACACAGGACTGGGTTCTGAAAATAAAAGATGGGCCCTGAGCATCTTGTAATTCCAGCAGGGAAATAGGCAGATGCCAGAAAGTGATGGCTAGTCAAAAGGCACAGGAAGGAATAAAAAAGAAATCACAGTGGCCAACGCTGGAATTTTTACAGAAAGAAAAGATAGCATTGTATTATAATACAAATTATAAAATAAATACACATAAACTGATGGTACTATAATTTTTCTTCTTTCTTTCTTTTTTTTTGAGACTAGCCTTGTATATTCTGGCTGGCTCTGAATTTGCTATGCAGCTGAGGCTGGCCTTGACCTTCTGGTCTTCTTACCTCTACCTGTCACATGCTGGGATTATAAGCATTGGCTACTTCACCCAGTAACTAGCTTTCTCTATAGGTTTCCAAACACTGTGTAGCTACTTTTGTTGTTTGTTGTAACAGGGTCTCATATGGTCCAGGCTGGTCTTGAACTCTGGATCTTCCTGTCTCTGCTCTGGAATGTTGGGATTGCAGGCTGGTACCACTGTGCCTGGTATAAAGAGATAAGTCCTGTCCAGAAGTCCCAACTTACCCAAAACCTACTCCTCTGCACAGGCACTTGAGTCCAAAGAACAGGCAAGAGAAAGGAAAAGATAGTGGCTGTGCCATAGGGGAAAAACCTACCCCACCCCCAAAATGTGGTTGCTGACATCTCACACCCTGTCTCAAGACCATGGCCTCTGTGGGATCTCGCAGCAACAGAACCCCAGGCTAGGGATGAGAGAAACATCAGACAGAACATTTGCAGGCAATTTAGCTAACATTTTTCAAGACTCAAAAAAAAAAAAAAAATCAAGAAACATAGAGAATATATGGCATATCAGAGCAGACAAAGGCAAACATGGCAAATAAATGCAACTGTGAAGCTCCTGGTAGGCAGAAGAGGGAAATATAACAGGAAAACATAGTGAGATAAAAAATATATCTAGAATTTGGTTAGGAATAATCCACTAGTGTCAACTCTTTGGTTCTAAACATGACTCTATCTTATAAGATATTAACAAATGAAAAATAGCATGAATAGGAGACCCACTTCTGTATTTTCATTATAGTTTTGTTTGTAGCTCAGGCTGGACCTACATAACTGAGGCTCTCCACAAACTCTGCATGCTCCTGCCTCACCTTCCCAGTGCACTGTCACTCCCATCTTTCTTTGGAGTGTCTTATAAATATAAAATTATTTAAAAAGCAATTTACTTTGAAATGGATCAAAATACATTGAACTTAGGACCAAACTTTGTTTTTATTTTTGAGGCAGACTCTGGCCTGCAGCTCAAGCTAACCTGGAATTCACTATGTAGTCCACAATGGCTCTTAACTTGCTATGATTCTCCTGTCTCAGATTCCTGAGTGCTAGGATTACAGTTATGAGTCAACAAAACCAACATTTTCATAAATACTAAATTAAAAAACTCTAAAGTTAATATTATTAATAACTACATGAAGACTGAAAGCAGGTTAGTTAATGCATTGTTAAGTCCTACCTAGTCCAGTGTGGGGTGCATTGTGGAGACTGTCTGAACAAAGAGGAAAAAAGGAATTGGAGAGATGGCTCAGCATTTAAGAGTGCACAATGCTTTTGCAGCATATTAGTTGCCAGCGTCATGCTGGGTGTGTCCTAGTCACCTACAACTCCAGCATCAGAGAAATCAATGCCTCTGTTTACTGTGATACTACAGAAGTCACTTGCTTTTCTGAACTTCAGTTTTTCATTCAGAAAATGAGGATAGTGATGTTATTGGCACTCAGACGCACACTGTTGGTCAAGGGCTGGGAGGAAGGAGAGAAGCCTCCCCCAGCACCCACATAAAGGCTCTATGGAGTTAACCACCTCTAACTCTGATTCCAGAGGATCTGATGCCCCCTTCTTGCCTCCACAGATACCCACAGAGTGGACATACATATACATATAAAATAAAATAAATAAATCTTAAAAAAATCAAATTATTTCAGGGAAGGAAAGATGACTCAGTGGTTAAGAGCACATCTTCCAGAGGACATGAGTTTAGATCCTAGGACCCATATCAGGTAGCTTACAATATCTGTAGTCTAGCTCCAGGGGATCCAGTACCTCTGGGGTCTCTATTCACCTGCATGTATGCACACACATATACATATTTAAAATAAAAATAAATCTTTAAAATTCAAACATTTTAATATAACACAATTCAAAGAGTTTCTAATTCAATACACTCTGAGGAATGACAACAGGAAAAATATGAAAGTCTTTGTTTTCCGTAATTAAGACAATAAGGGTTTTGTTTTTTTTTTTTAATGAGACATTATTTTATTATTATTGTTATTTTTTTTAGGACAGAAATTTCACTTGTACAGTAAAAACTGCAGTTCACAGCATACTGAGGTTTTGATTCTGAGTCAAGATGTCACATAAGGTAACATTCGCTGACACCGTGGTAGTGACAGCCCACTGGTGCCTAGTACTTTCACTAGTGTGCACTTCCAAGGCTGCAGGCAAGTCGCACCATTCAACCCATTCTGCTGTCATGATCGCCTTCGAGTTCTAACACATATGATTTTGAGTTAATTCGTGGTGGTTGTGAGTTCAGAGAGGCCTCTTTTTTTTTTTTTTTAACCACTGCTAAAGTTTTTTTTCCCCCTTCACATTCAGCTATGATACTGACTTACTCTTTTATTAGTTATGCTCTATGGAACCAATGCCTAAATCTGAAATCTGTGTAAGAAAAGACACTGGCTGCAGAACTGACTGCTGCTGTTGTAGCACTGTAGTTTTAACACACTGACCCTGACACTCCCCTGTGTCATGATGTGGATTGAAGCCAGTCTTTTACTCTCCCAGTCAGTTGGAACTTTATCAACAATTGAGGTCACTGAGGCCTGGAAGAGAGGGCTCAGATTGGGAGCCTAGGTAAATATTCACATTAGCTAGACTTGGAAATCAACTTAGGAAGTGGTAACACTCCTCATTACAATCACCAATGTGCGTGCTGTACACAGTACAACTTTTGGCCAACTAGCCTCCTCTCCCAAGGGATGTCATTAAGGGGATTCTTCCACTCTTCCTCAGGAACCACTTGCCACACAAATTAGAGTTGCCTTTCTATAGGTTTCCTAGAGACTAATTTCTTTCTGTTGTCATAATAGCACCCCCTCTTCTCCATTTCATCCAGTCTTCACTGTGGGTGAAAAATCTAGAGAGAAAACATTGACAGAGAAGGTGCTCACTGCTTCGGATGGCCACAAAAGCATGTTAATCTCATAAAAATGCTCTAACCCCACAGCAGGGCACTTGCATTCTGAAAGGACTTTGGCCCTTTGGACATCTAGGGGGGCAGGGTGAATTTCAGTATTTCAATCTCAAAAGCTACTGATGTTGTGGAGTTTTTCACTGAAAAAAGAAAAAATTGCTCAGAAGTTGGCATTTTCTGCATTTGGGTGTTATATCTCCTTTTGATCTTCCCCTCCAGATGTGTCCCCTCCAGATGTGTCCCCTCCAGATGTGTCCCATCCCAGAGCTCTTCACAGGCTGTTTGCATTTCTTCCACAGTGAGGAAGGCATAGTGATTTTGATGAGTGTGTGTGTGTGTGTGTGTGTGTGTGTGTGTGTGTGTGTGTACACTCAGGCATGCCATTTCTCTCCTTACTGTTCAGAGATTTGAACCTGAAACTCACTACTGAGGCTTCCTGCCCAATGACTTCCTATGTAAACAAAAACAGCTCATTCAGATGCAAGCAAAAACCACAAACATCTCCCACAGCCTATATCATTCATTTTTTTCTGAAAGAACAGTTGAAATATTCACATCAGACACTGAGCTCCTTAATTATTATTGCGATTATTAAAATTTTTATCATATAAGCTTTTGAACCAAGTTTAATCTCATTAAAAAAAGAAGGAAGAAAGAAAGAAGAAGATTGTTGGTGCCACACAAATACAATTATCTCTTTCATGTACCTGTTTTGAAAGGAAACGCTACAGAAGTTATGGATTCCACAGTCAGAAGGAGCCTCCTTTGATAGTGGAATGTTTTTAATTATTTAAATTCTTTCACAGCAAGTGCTCACAGTGGGTAAGTTTCTCAAAGTATTACTGGAATCTCCCTGCAGGTAACCATGTAACTGTGTGAAAGCCACTGATTAACCAACCTGGCACGAGGTAAAATGTGTGTTCCCCACTTAGGAGTGTGGCACGGAATATTCGAAGCCTCATTCACTTTCACTTATGAGAAATTACAGTGCTCTTTTATCCCACCCCAGTTCCAATAATGCTTCCAGGGTCAAGGTAAGGGGCACATACTCTAGGTACAAACCTCTGCTGATTTTTATCTTTTTAAAAGGCCATTAAGGAATAATATTTTCTAGCCAGGAAGCGATTAGGGGTAGCCTCAAAACTCCATTGAAATAGAATTCACAATTTCTCCTGTGCCTTGGGAAAATGTTTTCACATGGATAGGCGATGGCTATCTTAGGAGTCTTTTTTGACTGCACTCATTTAGCAAAAACAAAAAAACAAAACAAAGCAACAACAAAAAAATCAAAACCAAAACAAACAAAAAACAAAGAAACAAAAAATGAACCAAAACAATAAACAAATAAGAAAACAAAGGCTTAAACTAAAGTTAGAATTGAGCTGGTTAAGCTCACCAGACATTCCTTTCACTTCAGATACTGGATAAGAGTACACACAACTCTGTCTCTATTTTTCCTTTCTGCCTGTTTTTTTTTCCCTTTCTTCTTCCTTCTTGTCCAACACATTTAGCACCTACTATGTGTGCAAGATTTATACTAAATACTTTGGCTATATGATACTTCAGATCATAATCTGTGAGAAAGGACACATAAGTTATTCACTTATTCATTCACTGAGTCTTTACCCGTGAAGTACCTTGTTGCACGGACCCTGCTCTGTAACTGCAACAAACCTTTAGTTACTTAGGACCCTAAGTGCTTGTTGGTGGTGTGGGGTCAAAAATAAAAAGAGGGTGATATTTTTGTCCTCAGTTTCTCTACTTGCCTATTATTTGAAATACATAATGATAATAAATAAAAATGTGTTTAAATGATCTCTGCAATCTTTGTAATGTAATGAAGTATTCATAAGGTATAGTCCTAATTTTCATCCTTTTATTGTGGTTAAATATCCTGAGCAAAAACAACTTAGATAGGAATGGTTTAATTTGGTAGGCATGGCTTATTTTGATTTTGGTTTACAATTCCAGGTTACAGTCTTTAACTGCAGAGAAGCCAAGGCAGGAACTTCAAGTATCACATCTCCAGTTAAGAGCAAAGAAAGAATAAACATCTCTTTGTGCTTTCACCCAGTTTCTTCTTTTTTATATTGTTTAGAACTCTCTGCTTAGAGAATGATGCTGCTCACAACAGGCTGGGTCTTCCTACATTGATTAATTAGAAATTTTTCCTTCTCTACACATGTGTAGAGGCCAACCTGATGGAAGTGTTTCCTCAACTGAGGCTCTTTTCTCAGGTAAATATAGAAATTGTCAAATTGTGAGTTAGAACCAACCAGCATGGGCACTACAGATTATCAATTTTTTTTTTCCAAGACAGGGTTTCTCTGTGTAACAGCCCTACTGTCCTGGACTCTCTTTGTAGACCAGGTTGGCTTCAAACTCACAGAGATCCGCCTGCCTCTGCCTCCTGAGTGCTGGGATTAAAGGCTTGCTCCACCACACCCGGCCAGATTATCAATTAAATGGCAGCTTTTTTTTTTTGGTTTTTTTGAGACAGAGTTTTTCTGTGTGTAGCCCTGGCTGCCCTGGACTCTCTTTGTAGACCAGGCTGGCCCCAAACTCACAGAGATCTGCCTGCCTCTGCCTCCCGAGTTATGGGATTAAAAGTGTACGCCACCACACCTGGCCTTAAATGGCAATTTAAAGGAATATTTTATGTAAAAGACAAGAAATTAAAAAAGAGTTTCACAGAGAATATTTAGAATACTTTCATTACTGTGTAACTTTCTTGCCTGAAATATATTCCATTAGAATTCTTCTATCTGCCTGCTTACACATGCAAAGATTAGTTTTTAATCTTCTGAATATGAACTCAGTGGATTTTGATGCATTTGTCCTAAGTATATAAGAAAAGCTGGAGAGCAGCAAAAAGGTACATAGAGTACATGATTACCATTCTCAAGCCCTGAGTTTTTGTGTTTATTCAGTTTTGTTTTTGTTTGTTTTTTGAGACAGGTATGGAACTCACTATGTAGCCCAGACAGGCCTTCAACTCACAGGAATGCCTTTGTTTCCACAGTGCTAGGATCACAGGTATGAACCACCATGTCCAGACACTATCTCTTTTATTTTTGTATTTATGTCTGTGGGATATATATTTTTCTGTTATGCTAGCCATTAAAATCAAGTACAGAAAAAAAAACTGGTTAGAACCAGACTCACCAAGATTTATTTAATTTTTGCCAATGTTTCCCATTACTCACTGGTCCTTTACTCTTAAACAAGACTTCAAAGTTCAATAAAGTATTTAATATCTCAATAAAGCAAGAAGAAATTTTTTAATAGTGAAGGGAATGAAAATTATTAAAAGACCCCCTAAGTCGGCAGTAGAGCCAGGCCAACTGCCAGGTGGTTCCTGGAACTTAGCTGACCATAAAAAGGGTGGAACCAAGAATGTAGGTCATATGGGTCACAGGCCCCTAGGGTTTCAGGAACTGGCTGACCACAAAGTAGATAACAAAACAAGATTAGGTTCATTACTGAGAAAAACAAGTATAGGGTGTGTTTCCTGCTAATTAACTAAACAATGGGCTGGGCTGGTACTTTCCACTTGTATTTCCCCTCACCCCTTTGGGTTGTAGTTTAAATACTCTACTCTCCCCCAAATCATGGTCACGGCTCCTACCCTTGCATGGGACATGAATGCCACCCTCAGTGCACTGAGCCCCCCCCCCCCCCCCCCGCCAAAATAAACCTCTTGCAATTGCATCAAGATGGTCTCTTGCGAGTTTTGGGGTGGCCGTGATATCCTGAGCGTCAGGTGAGGAACTTCCCTCTCCTGGGTCTTTCAATAGTAATGGTTAAAAGTATTAAATGTTAATTATTTAAATATTTCAAAGGGGTATAACAAAAATTTATAGCCATAAATGATCATAGTGGTGAAGAATAAAGACTGAAATTTTGTGAGTTAAAGATGTTGCTTAGTAAGCTAAGAAATCATGGGAGGTGATATAAAGAAGAAAAATAAAGATAGCAGAAATTAATAGGAAAAAAGTGTGCTAATGAAAATGATCAACAAAATTTAACTGTTTGACAAGAGTAGAATTACTAAACCGCTGCCAATTCTGATCAAGTAAACAAGCCAGACTCTGGGAAATGAACCTACTAGCTGTGGAGCCCCTTTGCAGAGCAGAGGCTGCTGCAGAAGCCAGCACAAACCACTCAAATACCCACGAAGTGGCCCAGAAGCCCAGACAGAGGTACTCAACAGCTTCCAGAGCACCCAGCTTCCACGCTGGCATTCTAGCACCAATAACAGATCCAGCAGAGCCACGGAAACAGGTATAGACTTAGTGGAACCATTATGGCGGCAACCCACAGCACATTCTGAGATATAGAAGAACTGTGGGACCACCTTGATTTATCTCCAGCATAGAGGCTGTCTAGGAGGCATAAGCATATCTGGGATAAAAAAAAAAGAAAAATCTTTATATTTTTTATATGATGGTGTTTTGCCTATATGTATGTTTGTATACAGTGCCAAAAGAGGCCAGAAAAAAGCATCAGATTTCCTGGAACTGGTGTAACAGATGTTTGTTAGGTACCACATGGGTGTTGGGTATTCAACCCAGGTCTCCTGAAAAAGCAGTCAGTGCTCTTAACAACTGAACTGTCTCCCTAGCCTCATCATGGCTACTACTTCTTTTCTTTAATTGTTTTATTATTTTTTTAATGTGTGTGTGAATTTTACATAATGCACCCTGATACCACTCTTCTCCCACCTCCTCTTAGACCTGCTCTCCATTCTTGCATCCTTTCCCAACCACAACAAAAATCTCATTGTGGAAGTTGTAGTGTATCTCAGTGTGTCTCACAATATTCCCTTTTGTCCACCCTATTTTGCTTGCAAATGTTTGTTGCAATTACTCCTTGGTCTGGTGTGAGGCCTCTGGCTTCCGCTACTTTGTCAATATTGGAACCTCACTGGGACTCCTCTCAGATATCTTATTGTTGCCCTGTGTCATGGAGATCCCGTAATTTTGGGTCTGTGGAGCTGGCCGCTTCATACACTCCAGCAGTTCATCCATGGGGTAGATGATGGGGTGGACCAACTCAAAACCCTGGTTTTGGGCCTGCAAACCCTAATATCCAGGCCAGCTGTACTGTGCCGCCTAGGTGAGCTGTGGGTCCTTCACAAGTATGCCCTCAGAAGTCTGCTTCCAGCTCACAGGGAATTGAAAAAGATAAAGAGATCCAGGAAGAAAGGACACAGGGAACTTTTGATCTTTGGGGGAAAAAATTACATTTACAATGAAAACTCCTGAAACATAGATTTTGTATAAAGATCAATTCTGTGATTGAGCTGGGTGTGGTGGTTCATAATTTTAATCCCAGCACTCTGGGAGACAGAGGAAGGTTATCTCTGTGAGTTCTGAGACCAGTCTACATAGCAAGTTTTAGGCCAACCAGGGACACA
This sequence comes from Lophiomys imhausi, assembly GCA_907164525.1. NCBI lineage: Eukaryota > Metazoa > Chordata > Mammalia > Rodentia > Muridae > Lophiomys > Lophiomys imhausi. The sequence continues at coordinate 135,491 of CAJQZJ010032507.1, read as the reverse complement.
CACTAAGACCGTCTTTAAAAAAAAAAAAAAAAAAAAACTAAAAAAAGTTGATTATGACTGACTTATACTTGATTCCCATTATCAGAGTGCTGTAGCAGGTAAGGGGCTCAGGCAGCTCTCCTGCTCTAGGACCCCATCAGGGCCAACTCTCCCACCTGCTGCCTGTGGTGAGGGTAAAGAGGGTGGAGGGGACCTCTCTGTTGCACTGTTGCATGGCTCCTTCTTCTTCTTCCTTAATCTTTATTTACATTGGTCTTTTGCCTCCATGTATGAGGGTGTCAGATCCCCTGGAACTGGAATTGCAAGCATTTGTAAACTGCCTTGTGGGTTTTGGAATTTGAACTCGGGTCCTTCAAAAAAAATCAGCCAGTGCCCTTAACCACTGAGCCATCTCTCCAGCCTCACATATTTCCTTCTTAATCCTCCTGCAAGACTGGATTAGCATGAGTCCTCCTCCAGAAAGACTTGCTTTGACTTCTAGACCAAGCACAGCTCTTCTTCTTTTGTCATGTGGCACCATCATAAAGCAACCTGTCTTTTTCTACCCTGTTGAACTTTCTTTCTGCTAAGCCCTAGAAACCCCTCTAGAGGAACCTAAAGATATTTTTTTTTTTCAGCTCAGCCTTGGGAACAGACTATCTGACCGGAAGATGAAGGAAACTGTTCTCTAGCCACAACTGTAGGACTTGTTTTATGGCTTGTACCTTTACGATCACTATTATACATCAAATCTCACACAGTGTGCCTTTGCTACTCAAAAAAATTGAAGAGCTGCTGTGTATGGTTGTGTATGAATATAATACCAGTGCTTAGGAGGCAGGGTTAGGGTGAAAGGGTGAAGAGAGCCTGTGTTATGAAGAAGACCCTGTTTCTCTTTCTTCCTTTTTTCTTTCTTTCTTTTTTTTTTTTTTTCAAGACAGGGTTTCCATGTCATGTGGGTCACAACCTGTAACTCCATTTCCAGGGGAATTCAATACCTCTGACCCCTGAGAACAGCAGCACTCACATGCATGCACCAACACACATACATATAACTAAAAATAATAAAAAATAAAAAAGATATTTAGTTCCTTAAATTATACTCTATCTAAAAAACCAAAAAAAGTAGGTCTGGTGTCACACACCTGTAATTCCAGCATGCAAGGGCTGAAGCAGGAGGTTCATCTTGAATTCAAGTCCAGCCTAGGCTAAATGGTTCTAGGCCAACTTGAGCCATAGTATGAAGCTCTATGTCTCAAAAACAGGAAAAAATAAAAAATTACAATGGAAATAAAGCAGATTATGGTCTGGCTGCTTGGATGTTTGTTCCAGTTTAGAGCTTTCATGTTTATTTATCCTAGAAGAAGAAATAAACTAGCTAGAGACAAATGTGGCAGTTGTAAATGTCTGTCTTATCCACAGTGTCTGTTTTTATTTATCTAGGAGTGCTAGCCATATATTTTACCCAGCACTGCTTTCACATATGACACTTGAGGACATGTGCAGTGTTTATGATCCTAGCTATGGTAATTTATGGATGATCCCAATTGTCACTCCCCCGAAACGACAATGGAATTTTTCAATATCCTCAAAATAAATGCTTCCCTCTGGAGCAGGGAACATAGTATGACAGTGTGTCAACCGCAGATTTGTCTCAAGATTATTTACTTTCAATTCAACAACAATGCTGGCCCATGAAATGTCCTGTCAGCAAAAGCTACAGTGTTTGAAGTTGCTAGGAGAAAGAGAGGAAACAGCCATGGTTCAGAATGCAAAGAATGTAGTTTCCCTAAATACCTCAGGATTATAAAATACTACAGTACTAGTGAATTTGCTCTTTAAAGTAGCTCTGGAGGATTCTTTAACTATTCTACACAATTAAACATTTAAGTTACTGATGGGGAGAGGGAATGTATTTTTGTCTCTTGGATTCATATAATGGGAATCAAGTATAAGTCAGTCACAGAATCAACTTTTTTTAGATTTTTTGTTTTTGTTTTTGTTTTTTTTTATATACTTTATTTTTTTTTCTTCAAGTTACATCTCAGTAACAAACCCCTCCCTATTCCCCCTTCCTATCCCACCTTCTACCCTCTTCCCCCCAGAAGTTTCCCCTTTCAGTCCAACAGATGGTTCCTTCTCTTATAACAGTAAGTATTATACAAAACAATAGATATAAATATGCCACATTTATGAGAGTTAAATGGCCCAGTATACCTTCCCAATGTCCAGTTTATACATATTTGGCCCCTGACTTTAACATTCTACTATCTAACGAACTCCATGAGTTTAAAGGTCTATATGTGACTCAACATTCATACTATCTTGCAACACACTTTTAAGAGTATCTTCTTAGATCTATAACACCCTCTTGATTCCTAAACAATTCAAAATTTAACTATGAGACTCTAGCTGTCTATTCTTCAACCACCTCAGAGACCTGAGAGGGATAAATATATTTGCTTATATAGGAAGTGCAGGGCCTGCAGCTTCCAAAACTAAGAAAGAACATACCAATGACTGCCTGGACAGTTCCCATTTTCTCTCCATACATTCCAGCATCAATCTTCAGCCTTTGGGTCCTGTTTCTCTGACAGACATTTGTTGTAGAGCAGGGATTATGAAGGACTTACCTACCCTGTCTTGGCAGAGTTAGGCTGTCGACTTCCCTGCTACCAAGTTTTGTCCTTTTTGGACAGCAGTCTGTCTGCAGTTGGTGCAAGGGTTTTTTTCATGCCAAGAGAAAGGCTTGCCACTAATTCAACCATCTTACAGTAGAGTTTCTTCGATGCTTATCTTCTACTTGGAGTAGAATAGGGGGTGCTGTCAGGCGCTGATATGTCTCGATATCAAAAAAAAAATCTTGATTTAAGATAACATCTTTGAATGCCATATTCTGCAGATCTCTTGGGGTTTTTGAAGATGCCCTACCCATCTCTTGTATTTAGATAAGCAAATGTTGCTTGTCTCTTAGCAACTTGATTACTGGGTAGTTTAGAGAATATCTGTGATAGACTGTCATAGTAGCTAACAAAGTGACATGTTTGCATGACTAGGAGTTTGTTTTAACTATCCTAGACCGTTTTAGACGGTTGGTATCAAGAGGTCAGAGCTTCACATTTTATTTTTAAGTATCTCTAGGTATGATACCATTAGGAAGCATTACCTTTAAATTTGTATCAATATACAAAGATCTATTCAATTGTGGTTAAATATACTCTTAATTATGAATCAATATACCAAGATCAATGCCTATGTAGCCCAATATAATCTTAATATTACGTCCATATGCAAGGGTCAATACCATTGTGGCCAACTATAATCTTAATTTTGTATCAATATACAAAGATCAATACCGATGTAATCCAATACAATCTTTTTTTTTTTAATACTTTATTTTTTTTTCTTCAAGTTACATCTCAGTAACAAACCCCTCCCTATTCCCCCTTCCTAACCCGCCCTTCCACCCTCTTCCCTCCAGAGGTTTCCCCTTTCAGTCCAACAGCTGGTTCCTTCTCTTATAACAGTAATTATTATACAAAACAATAGATATAAATATGCCACATTTATGAGAGTAAATTGGCCCAGTATACCTTCCCAATGTTCAGTTTATACCTATTTGGCCTCCAATACAATCTTATTTTTGCACAATAAACAATGGTCAATACCACTTTAGCCAAATAAACTACTAATTTTGTATCAATATACAAAGGTATAAGGGCAGATTCAATAATCTGCCCCTTCTTCTTGGACCTTCCTGTGCTATGTCTATATCTCATTTTTCTCAAGCCCATGCACTCCTACATAGGAGAGGAAGAAGGATACAGAAAAGGAAAAGTAGGAATTCCCTGGGGCTAACCTCCAAAACCCATTAAGACAGGACCATTTATCACCTTGTAGTCTCTTACCCTACATAACAGAGTTTTCAGTTAACCTTCAAATAACCAAAAAGAAGGGCGGAGAAACACCCTCCCCACCCTCTGGGCATGGGACGTCGCTCTCTTAAAGTGACTTCCTGCTGATTTGGGTCGTAGTAGACCTGTTTGGGGCCCCAACCCAAATGGGAAAAATGATTAAAAATGTTAATACAATCCTTTTATGTTCAGTCCTTCTGTTCTCAGCTGTTTAGATGACCTAAGGGGTTTGTAGGCAGAAGCTGATCTTGCAGGCTTCACTGAGGTTCCGGCTGGGGCATTGTGTAGAGCTGAACGGTCCCAGCGACACTGGATTGCAGTGGTGGTTGCAGGCCCCCGATGGAGACAGCTATTGAGGAAGTCTGCCAGGCAGAATCAACTGGGTCACTCATCCTCCTTGGTGCCTGATTCTGCTCTCTGCTGAGGATTCCGCTGTCCGCTGTCCCCGGGCTCCCCTAATGGACACTTCGATTCTCCTGGAACGATAAGAACAGAGCCCTGCCCCAATCCCAACCCTAGGACAATTGCCCTCTTTTTTTTTTCCTGGGGGGGGATGGGGGGGCTAGGTAGTACTTCTCCTGAAGCAAATTTGGCCTTCTGACAACATACAAAGCGTTATCTTTCAATCCGGGTTAAAGTAGAAATCATTCTGTCACCTTGGAGTTAAACCAGCTCTAGTGTATATATTTTGAGATCCCAAAGGACAATCTGCCTGCATTGAGAAGGCCTTTTGTAAGTAGCCTCCAAACCTAGGTCCCTCCGAATCCCATGTGTGTGTCTCTGAACTCTAATTATTGGGAACAGGGACCTGTGTTTCTCATCTGAAGGGATCAAAGATGTGTTCCACCACTCCTGGATCGAAGTCTTTCTCTATTTAGAGTTTACCCTGCATCAGGCTGACCCTGAGCTCCGGGATCTGCCTCTTTCTGTCTCCAGTGTGCTGGGAGCTGGGACCAAGGGTGTACTCTTCTTGAATGGTGGGACCAAGAGTATGCACCCTCACCACCCCGCTCCGTATGACTCCAGAGTACAAAAGACCACCAACTCTAAGGTGCACCCCCCCGGTCTCCGCTGAAGTCAAAGGCATGGGCCAATACCACAATTCTCTTGTATTTTACCTTAGCTCCACGTCTTCTCTACACCTGGAGGTCTGCAAATCCAGGCCGAATGGCTGTATCCTCTGTTCCATTCACAGTGTTTCAGCCCTGCCCCCTGCCTTTTTTTTTTTTTCTAGTTAATAAATTTATTTGTTTGTTGCTTCAGGTTACATCCTTATCATATTGTCCTCTTTTCCCGCTTCCCAGCCCCACCCTCCCATGCTCTACCCCCTGACCCTTCCATCTTGTTCCTCTGTGGTGGAGAGTCCCTGCCTAACAGTCTCTCGCCACAGATCAGGAGTCATATGAGGGCCAAGAGCCTCTTCATTCACCGGGGGCCTAAGAGGCAGTACTGCCAGTGACTGGTGTCTCATTGCTACTGGGGGAATACTAAAAAAAAAGACCAACAAACACACAAACCCACAAAAACAAAAAATATCAACAAAAAAAGAGAGGAAAAAGAGAAGGGAAAAGGAAAGAGAAAAAAAGAAAAAAAGAAGGAAAAAGAAAAAGATAAAAAAAATTATGTCCTTGTTCCTTTTGATGTGTTGGTTGTAGTACAGATATCCTGTACGAAATAGTTAAAATCCTACTATAAGTGAATAGATGCCATGTGCATCCTTCTGAGACTGGGTTAGCTCACTCAGGATGAGCTCCTCTAGATCCATCCATTTGGCTGCAAATTGCATGATTTCATTGTTTCTGATAGCTGAGTAATATTCCATTGTATAGATGTACCACAATTTTTTAATCCATTCTTCAGTTGAGGGACATCTGGGTTGTTTCCAATTTCTAGCTATTACAAATAAGGCTGCTATGAACATAGATGAGGAGACTTCCCTATGTCTCCGTGAGAGGTCCTTTGGGTGTATACCCAGAAGTGGTATGGCTGGGTCTTGAGGCAAGGTTATTCCTAGATTTCTAAGATATCGCCAGACAGACCTCCATAGTGGTTGCACAAGCCTGCACTCCCACCAGCAATGGAGTAGGGTACCCCTTTCTCCACACCCTCGCCAGCATGCACTATCATTTGAGCTCTTTATTTTAGCCATTCTAACAGGTGTTAAGTGGAATCTCAGGGTAGTCTTGAGTTGCATTTCTCTGATGATTAAGGATGTTGAACATTTCTTCAAGTGTCTCTCAGCCCTTAGGGATTCCTCCTTTGTGAATTCTCTATTTAGCTCCATCTCCCATTTTTTGATTGGATTATTTGGTTTCTTGGCATTTAGTTTCTTGAGTTCTTTGTAGATTTTAGATAATAGCCCTCTATCAGATGTGGGGTGGGTGAAGATTTTCTCGCAGTCTGTTGGTTGCCGTTTTGTTCGAATGACAGTGTCCTTTGCTTTACAGAAGCTTTTCAGTTTCATGAGGTCCCATTTATTGATTGTTGATCTCAGGTCCTGAGCTGTTGGTGTTCTGTTCAGGAAGTTGTCACCTGTGCCAATGAGTTCGAGGGTTTCTCCTACTTTTTCTTCTAGTATCTTTAGTGTGGCTGGCCTTATGTTAAGGTCTTTGATCCACTTGGAATTAAGTTTTGTGCAAGGTGATAGGTATGGGTCTAATTTCATTCTTTTGCAAGTGGACATCCAGTTGGACCAGCACCATTTGTTGAAGATGCTGTCCTTCTTCCATTGTGCGTTTTTGGCTTCTTTGTCAAAGATTAGTTGGCCATAGGTGTATGGATCCATGTTTGGGTCTTCAATTCGATTCCATTGATCCACTGGTCTTTTTCTATACCAGTACCATGCTGTTTTTATTACTGTTGCTCTGTAGTATAGCTTGAAATCTGGGATGGTGATACCTCCAGATGTTTTTTCATTGTACAGGATTGATTTAGCTATTCTGGGCTTTTTGCTGTTCCATATGAAGTTGAGAATAGCTTTTACCAGGTATATAAAGAATTGTGCTGGTATTTTGATAGGAATTGCATTAAATCTATATATTGCTTTTGGTAGGATAGCCATTTTTATTATGTTGATCTTACCTATCCATGAGCATGGGAGATCTTTCCATCTTCTAAAGGCCTCTTCCATTTCTTTCTTCAGGGGCTTGAAGTTCTTGTTATATAGGTCCTTTACATGCTTGGTTAGAGTTACCCCCAGGTATTTTATGTTGTTTGTGGCTATTGTGAAGGGGGGTTGTTTCCCTTATTTCTTTCTCGGTATATTTATTTGTTGTATAAAGTAGGGCTTCTGATTTTTTTGAGTTAATTTTGTATCCAGCCACCTTGCTGAAGTTGTTTATCAGCTGTAAGAGTTCTTTGGTGGAGTTTTTGGGGTCGCTTATGTATACTAACATATCATCTGCGAATAGGGATAATTTGACTTCTTCATTTCCAATTTTTATCCCTTTGATCTCCTTTAGTTGTCTTATTGCTCTAGCAAGGACTTCAAGTACTATATTGAAGAGATATGGTGAAAGTGGACACCCTTGTCTTGTCCCTGAGTTTAGAGGAAATGCTTCAAGTTTCTCTCCATTTAATTTGATGTTGGCTACTGGCTTGCTGTATATTGCCTTTATTATTTCTAGGTATGGTCCTTGTATGCCCGTTCTCTGCAGAACTTTTAGCATGAAGGGGTGTTGGACTGTGTCAAATGTTTTTTCTGCATCTAGCGAGATTATCATGTGGTTTTTTTCATTCATCTTGTTTATGTGGTGAATTACATTAATAGACTTTCGTATATTGAACCATCCCTGCATTCCAGGGATGAAGCCTACTTGATCATGGTGTATGATACTTTTGATGTGTTCTTGAATTCGGTTTGCTAGTATTTTATTTAGTATTTTTGCATCAATGTTCATGAGGGAGATTGGTCTGAAGTTCTCTTTCTTTGTTGGGTCTTTGTGTGGTTTAGGAATCAGAATGACAGTGGCCTCATAGAATGAGTTTGGCAGTGATCTTTCTGTTTCTATGTGGTGGAAGAGTTTGAAAAGTAATGGTGTTAGTTCCTCTTTGAAGGTCCGGTAGAATTCCGTGCTAAAGCCATCTGGCCCTGGGCTTTTTTTGGTTGGGAGATTATTAATGACTGTTTCTATTGCCTTAGGTGTTATTGGGCTGTTTAAGCTGTTAATCTGATTTTGATTTAGTTTTGGTAGGTGGAATTTATCGAGGAAATTGTCCATTTCGCTTAGGTTTTCAAATTTAGTGGAATATAGATTTTTAAAGTAATGTCCGAATATTTTCTGGATCTCCTCAATGTCTGTTGTTATTTCTCCCTTTTCATTTCTGATTTTGTTGATTTGTGTTCTTTCCCTTTGCCTTTTAGTTAATTTGGCTAGGGGTCTGTCTATTTTGTTGATTTTCTCGAAGAACCAACTCTTGGTTTCATTGATTCTTTGTATAGTTCTTTTTGATTCTAAGTTGTTGATTTCAGCTCTAAGTTTGATGATTTCCTGTCTTCTGCTCTTCTTGGGAGTGTTTGTTTCTTTTTTTTCCAATTCACCCAGCTTAGCTCTTAGTTCACTAATATGAGCTGTCACAATTTTCTTTTTGAAAGCACTTAGTGCTATGAACTTTCCTCATAGCACAGCTTTCAATGTATCCCATAGGTTTGGGTATGTTGTGTTTTCATTGTCGTTGGATTTTAAGAAGTCTTTGATTTCCTTCTTTATTTCTTCCCTGACCCAGTGGTCATCCAGTAAGGAGCTGTTCAATTTCCATGTGTGTGTAGGCTTTCTGTTGATTCTTTTGCTGTTGAAGACCAGCTTTATTCCGTGGTGGTCTGATAAGATACAAGGTGTTATTTCAATTTTCTTGTATCTATTGAGACTATCCTTGTGACCAATTATGTGGTCGATTTTGGAGAAGGTTCCGTGGGGTGCTGAGAAAAAGGTGTATTTCTTTGTGTTTGGGTGAAACGTTCTGTAGATATCTGTTAGGTCCATTTGGTTCATGATCTCTGTTAGACTCAATATTTCTCTGTTTGTCTTCTGTCTTGATGATCTGTCCTTTGTTGTGAGTGGGGTGTTGAAGTCTCCCACTACTAATGTGTTGTGATCGACGTGCGCTGTAAGTTTTAGAAGTGTTTCCTTTACGAAAGAAGGTGTCTTTGTATTTGGGGCATAGATGTTCAGTATTGAGATTTCCTCTTGATGAATATTCCCTTTAATGAGTATATAGTGCCCTTCTTTGTCTTTCTTCATTAACTTCAGTTGGAAGTCTGTTTTGTTTGATATTAGGATGGCTACTGCAGCTTGCTTCCTGGGTCCATTTGCTTGGAAAACCTTTTCCCAGCCCTTTACTCTGAGGCAGTGTCTATCTTTCGTAGTTAGATGTGTCTCTTGTATACAGCATAAGGAAGGGTCTTGCTTGCGGATCCACTCTGTAAACCTATGTCTTTTTATTGGGGAGTTGAGTCCATTGATGTTGATGGATATTAGTGACCTGGGGTTGTTATTTCCCATTAGTTCGGTATAGGTGGTGGTCCTGTGCCTCTTTTGGTTTAGTTGCTGAGGGGTTTTCTATACCCTTTGTTTTCTTGGGTGGAGTTTTCTTTTCTGGGTTGGGATTTTCCTTCTAGGATTTTCTGTAGGGCTGGGTTTGTGGGTAGATATTGTTTAAATTTGATTTTGTCATGGAATATCTTGTTTTCTCCATCTATGTTGATAGAGAGTTTTGCTGGGTAAAGTAGTCTGGCTGGGCACCTATGATCTCTTAGGACTTGTAGTATATCTGACCAGGCCTTTCTAGCTTTTAACGTTTCTGGGGAGAAGTCAGGTGTAATTCTGATGGGTCTGCCATTGTGTGTGACTTGACCTTTTTCTCTTACAGCTTTTAATATTCTTTCTTTGTTGTGTACATTTGGAGTTTCAATTATTATGTGGCGAGAGGAGTTTCTTTTCTTGTCTAATCTGTTTGGTGTTCTGTAAGCCTCTTGGATTTTTATTGGCATCTCTTTTTTCAGGTTTGGGAAGTTTTCCTCTATGATTTTGTTGAAGATATTTCCTGGACCTTGGAGTCGGGAGTCCTCTATTTCCTCTATACCTATAATTCTTAGGTTCCGTCTTTTCATTGAGTCCTTGATTTCTTGGATGTTGTGGGTGAGAGATTTTTTAGCCTTCTCATTTTCTTTGGATGTTGTTCTGATTTCTTCCACTGAATCTTCCATGCCTGAGATCCTGTCTTCCATCTCTTGCATCCTATTGTTGATACTCACATCCGTAGTTCCTGTTCTCTTCCCTTGGTTCTCCACTTCCTCTTTTAACTCTGACTGTGTTTTCTTTATTGTTTCTATTTCTATTTTCATGTCTTGTATGGTTTTGTTCGTTTTATACATTTCCTTCTCCAGCTTGCTTGTTTTTGTACGAAAATATTTCATGGCTTTTTCCTTTTCCTGTTCATGCTCTGTCACCTTGGCTTGGAGCTCTTTAATGGTGTTGTTCCTTGTTTTGATTTGTAGAATTGTGGCTTCTTTGAATTCCTTCATAGATTTAAGTTCTTCTTGCAGGGACTCTATCACTTTCCATAATGCAGAATTGTCAATGTTTTCATGTGTTTCTGTTGGTGTGTGGTCATCCGAATTGGATGAGCTAGGATGATTCTGCTTTGTTGGAGTCATAATTCCTTGATTTCTATTTTTTTTTTGACCTTTCGCCATTGGATGCATTTAGCTGTCTGTTTTCTGTGCTTGGAACCACAGTGGATGATTTGGTGTTGGGGACGAGTTACTTGGCTATCTGTCGTTGCTTACAGGGGGATTTCAAGGTCGCTGTTGTTTTAATCGCCTGAGGCACTGTGAGCTTGTGAGTAATGGACCAGGATTGTTTCACTGCTCCCAATTCTGACTTCCCTATGTTGCACTTTGAGTTATCAGCCTGTAATGATTCTGATGGTATGGGCCTGTTTGCCCAGGCACAGATTCTGTGGGCTTTGTTTGTCGTCAAGGAGGCTGACAGGGTCTGGCTCCACACCTAATATGTCTGGATTTTCCAGGATACAGCTATGGTCCCGATTTCTGGTTTCTCTCTAGGCTTCTCGGCCACAGGGCTGGACTCTGTGCCTGAATCCCTTCCTGTCTGCGCCACCACGGGTCCCATGGGTACCCCAAGCCCCGGATCCTCTGGCTGCCTGAGTGGACCTCTCGTCCCAGCAGCTCAGCCGTGGGTGCACGGACCCCTGGTCCCACCCACGCCTGTCTCTCTCCCCAGATGACCTGCCGTGGGTTCGAGGGGATTTGGCCCTGCCAGCCGTGCTCTCTCCCCAGCTGCGCTACCATGAGTGTGCGGGATTCGGCCCCTCCCGCCTGCTTTTGTGTTCCCAGCTTCCCGCGCTCTCTCAGAACCTCCCACCCTCTGCTTCACGAGTGGCTGCAGACCACCCGCTGATCCCCCTGTTTGTTCCTTGCTAAACTTTCCACTATCTCGTAAAGTTTTTTAAGTGGGTATAAGTTCAACCTGATGTGTGGGGAGCCCAATAGTCCAGCGATCTATGGCCAAGTGGACCCTGATTCTGCCTGCTGTAAGTTGGGATCGATCTTACCAGGCGCCTCTCCAAATGGGAGTTCCCGAATCCCGGGTTTAGTGGCTTCCGTGTCTGTGAGAGATGGGGAGAGCCTTGCCCTGGGACTTTTAACAGTCCCTTGGGAGCTGTGAGTGTTCCGGGGGGGGGGGGGGTCTAGCCCCTCTGGTTTTTGCACAGTGCCCAATAACTCTGTGTTTTTTATGGCTCTTTTTTCCCTGCGTTCAAAATTCATCAGTGTAGGTCGCCGCCATCTTGGCCCGCCCCCGTTTTTGTTTTTTTTAATGACGGTCTCAGTGTGTGTCCTTGGTTGGCCTAAAACTTGCTATGTAGACTGGTCTCAGAACTCATAGAGATAACCTTCCTCTGTCTCCCAGAGTGCTGGGATTAAAATTATGAACCACCACACGCAGCTCAATCACAGAATTGATTTTCATACAAAATCTATGTTTCAGGAGTTTTCATTGTAAATGTAATTTTTTCCCCCAAAGATCAAAAGTTCCCTGTGTCCTTTCTTCCTGGATCTCTTTATCTTTTTCAATTCCCTGTGAGCTGGAAGCAGACTTCTGAGGGCATAGTTGAGAAGGACTATTGAGGGATCAGCTCCACTTCAGTAGCAGGGGCCTTATAAGAACAAAGGCACAGAGGCAGAAGCTAGGGTGAGTTCCTCTCTCTTCAAGCTACTTCAAGGGTGAAAACCAAATAGAACAATTTCTGTGTCTGCATAGTTCACTTTCCCCTTTGAACTGGCCCCAGTATGGTCTACCTTTTAATGAAGATATTTATGAGCAATGAAGGGTCTAGGCACACATTCACTTCAAGCTAATTTCCCAGACTATAGGCTGGTTTCTGAGAAGCATCTTCACTAATTGAACCACAGCAGAAGTGAGCGTCACAAAGACCACTGGGTAAACACACACTCACAGGCCCCATTCAGCCCGCCCAGCTTTCCCGTCTGCACAGTGCTTTCCTTTGTGTTTTTAATTTGGATTTTCAATGTCTTTAGAAAGGTCACACATTCCCTAGATCACTGCTAATCCCTAAAAATGTCCTTATCAGCAGCCCACATGGCTTTTTCTGTTACCTGACTCCTGTGGGCCTTTGACCTTTCAACTTCTGCTAAGTGAAAATTCTCCTCTATTAACAGCCTCAGTTAAGTGTCCAAGCTGGAGTACCAGGTTCTTGGAGAATGAAATTAGATACATTATAACAGTTCACAAAAACTAAAACCAAAAAACAAACAAAAAACCCACCAAAACAAACAACAAACAAACAACCCCCCCCCAAACAAAACAAAACACCAAACAAACCCCCTCAAAACCAGACCATTCTATCTGGTGGGGTCTCTGAGAATTGTAGAACTAGATAGTCATGAGTGTCTCTGTTGAGCTGATAGCATCATTGATCTTGTTTTGCTTTCTTCAGAGCCTTCCCACCAAAGAAATGCTTAGTTTGTGCTGATCTGAGATTCTAAATTCAAAAATTGAAGAGGAAGGATTGGGTGTGGTGGCCTAAACCATTAATCCTAGCACTCAGGAGGCAAAGTCATCCATTGATGCAATAAAAAAAAAACAACAAAAAACAAAAAAGCAAAACAAAACAAAAAAACACACATCTCTCACTTCAAAGGGAATAAGAGCTACTTTATTCTGGAGTAAAATTTGGGTGACCATGGCCCAGGAAATGTGGAGGCTCCAGTGCGGAAGGGTTCCATGAAATTTTAAAGAAGGGCAAAGAAAGTCATAAACCAAGGCATTAAAAAAATACATTGGTGGAAATATCAGAGAGGTGGGTCACAGCAAGATGGAGAAATCTCTCCATAGGCTTTAGATGATGTCTGATGACATCCTTAGCTTTTGGGTTGTTGACACTTAGTAGCCTCCAAAGTTAATAGACTCCAAAGTACTTTTAATCTATTGGTCAAAGGATGTTAATTCTGACACAGAGGTTGACCAGAAATGGGAATTCAGGGGGTTAAAGCTAGTTCTAGACTAGGTAATGAAGCTGGGACCTGCAACATACCAACCTTTCCACCTTCATAATCTCACCTTCATAATCAGTACAATCTCCGTTTGCACTGGAGCATGAGGGGGTTTAAACCAAACCCAAACCTGAAAAATTATAGCCTATTCCTCAACTAGTCATATAGGATGAAGAGTGCCTATTTTCCCCTATAATCTCTCACTCACTATTCTCAACTTAATTATCTATATCCTTATTACAGTCTCAATTTTTATCCCCCTAATAATGAACTCATTTACAACCAGCACCACAATATCCCTTGCATGAAACAAGTCACCAATGTTCATCATTTCTATACCACAAACACTGCAGTTGTTTGTTTTTTCGGTTTCTCCATGTAACCCTGGCTGACCTGGACTCATAGAGATCTGCCTACCTCTGCCTCCCAAAGGCTGGGATTAAAGGTTTGTGCTACCATGCCTGGATCACTGCAGTTCTAACCAACCGCTGTGTCTTTGCAAACACAGCTGCTTTCCAGGAATTGTGTTCACTCAGGTGGTCCACAAAGTGAGTTCCAGGTCAGTCAGGGTTACATAGTAAGATTCAGGGGGAAAAATTAAAAAGGCTAGAAACATTTAATTGATTGATTTTATTTATTTTTTTATTTTTGAGACTAGGTTTCACTATATATCCCAAACTGGGCTGAAACTTGCAATTCTCTGGTGCTGTCTCAGCTTTCAGATGTTGAGATGTCAGGAGTACATTCTCATATCCATCTACCACATTCAAAATGCTTTGGATCATCATCATCTTCCTCCTTCTGTTTCTTTGTTAACTCAAAACCCAATGATGTATAAAGTGGAGATCTTGGTTGGTAGATTTTTATTGTAGATCAGGCTCCACGTTAAATACCATCTCTGTGTCTACGTGTTTGCTAAAACAAAAAAGTTTTCAAACATAAAAAATGAATGAACTCTAGCTCAAGCATGGTGAACATGGCTCTGGCAGGCATTGTCCTTCTCCCCCATTCCCTCTACCTTGCTCAAAACAATTAGATTACATTCTTAAAGCTAGCCACCAAGGTCTATTCCCTTATTTGGTCATTTTCTCCCCCTGAGACTGACCACCAAGGTCCAGCTATTGAAGTATTGAAGTCCAGCAATCAAAAGCCCCTTTTGGTTCACCTAATTAACATGCCCAAAGAAAATTAAACACTTCATCTTCTAACATGAGGTTTCCCCCTTTACCTTTATAAACTGCCATTTTCCTACGTGCCACATCTGTCTCCTCTCTATCCAGTCCTTTGTCCCACTCTAGGTCAAATACCTATTCCTCCCTCTTCCTCATTCTCTGTCTCTTATTCCCTATCCTCTGTCCCTCTGGGGCAAATAAAACTCCTTTGTGCTGAGAACTTGGTCTTACGCAAGATGCATTTTTGTCATATTCTTTCAAAGTTACAAAGGAAGATGGACAGTTTTTTGTGGATTGTTTGTTGGTTTGTTTCAGGGGAGGGATGTGTGTTTGTGTATATGTGTTGTTTGTGAGGGAATTAAGTTTGCTTAATAATTAGTTACTTAAAACCATAATAAAGGGATGGGGTGGTACTCACCTGAGGATTTCTGAGGATCTGGGATCGGTGACAGCAGTATTGAAAGGGGACTGAAGGAAGCCACAATAGAGCCAGCAAAACATGCTGTGAATCACAAAGTAAAATTAGCTTTTTGAAAAGACAAAACAGTATGGTAAAAACATTTCATGCTGCTGTAGGCTTCTTCCACATGCATTTTTGGATCCCAGGGAACTGACTGCCTCAAGCTGTCCTTCGCTATTGGGAATATTTGAGGGAAAGCTAAAGGAACCATGAAACTCTGGCAAATACTTCTTATAAAATACAGTCTGGTTTTGTATCTGAAAGGAGTACTTCTTTATTCCTGGGGTTCACAGAAGGAGAACTCATGTAGCCCTTGGCTGGAGACTAAAATCTGTTCCTGAGCTTGCCAAAAGGACTGAGGTTGAGTCATTGGGCTTGACTTCATAATTCCATTCAAGATACCACCAGAACTGTAAATGCTTGCTGCTGATTCAATTTCTTGTAAATAGCTCCACATATTAACAACAAAAATTTAGCTTGGTATTGCTGATTTCAGAGTGAACCCTCAGGGGTCCAGTGTAGCCATACTGCTTAATTTTGGAGTAGCTCTGGTCTCTAATGTAGGAAAGTAAGCAGGTGGTCCCTAGGCACTTTACTATGCATATTTTCTGCCTTGGGTAGCCCTGGGATTCACTCAATCTGCTGAGTGCAACTTAATTTTTTTTTTTCCAAGACAGGGTTTCTCTGTATATCCAGGACTGTCCCGGACTCTGTAGACCAGGCTAGCCTTGAACTCACATAGATCTGCCTGCTTCTGTCTCCTGAGTGCTGGGATTAAAGGCATGCACCACCACTGCCCGACTGCAACTTAAATTTTAAAAGACCCTGAACATCATGTTTCTTATGCCATGCAAATCCACCAGAAACCAAACAGTCAGTGGGAGCAGGTTTCATGGCCCCTTGAAGTTGGTCTCAACTGACTGTAGACCTTGTTGTTGAGTTCTAATGGTTCTTTTCTCTCCTTTCAGCTCTTAAATTTCCATGGTTAGATTTAAACAACCATCTCCTTTCCTCCTCTCAGAGAATCCAGAACTGATTACCTAGGATATTCGTGAACACACACACACACACACACACACACACACACACACACCACACATATACCACACACACCACACACACACACACACACACACACACACAGGAGAAAACTGCAAACAGAAGAAAAACAAACTGATTGTATCCATTTGTTTTCCAACTGCATACATTATAGTCTCACACCAATGCTAACCAAAGGCACTGGTGTGTGCTACTAATTTGTATATGGAATTGAAAGCATATAATAAGTATCATAAAAAAGAACTGAAAAAGAACAAAGGTAGGACCTTGTGACATGACTCAGTGAGTAAAGGTACTTGGTTACATGAATTTGATATGAGCTTCTATGTGAGTTTGATTCCTGAAACCTATATAAAAGCAAACATACACCACACCTGAATGCATGAGCACATATACTCACATATATACTAATTGTTTTTCTAAGAACAAAGGTAAACACCAAACATATGGGCTGGCTAGTTTTATGTCAACTTGATGCAAGCTAGAGTTACATGAAAGAAGGGAACCTCAATTGAGAAAATGCCGCTAAGATCTAGATGTAAGGCATTTTCTTAATTAATTATTGATGGAGGTGGGCCCAGCCCATTGTGGTGGTGCCACCTCTGAACTAGTGGTTCTGAATTGTATAAGAAAGCAGACTGAACAAGCCATGGGGATTATGCCAGTAAGCAGCACTCCTCTGTGGCTTCTGCATCAGTCTCTGCTTCCAGGTTCCTGTCCTGATTCCCTTCAATGATGGAATACAATGTGAAAGTATAACCCAAATAAACCCTTTTGTAGGGGCTGATAGGTTAATATAAGTTAGATTTAGTGAATAC
>CAJQZJ010032507.1:63252-113554 GCA_907164525.1 Lophiomys imhausi | reverse complement strand
GTAATAAATAAGTGTTAAATAATAACTTAAAAGTTCGGTTACACCCTTTTCTCCCAAATTTGCTTTTTGGTCATAATGTTTCACTGTAGCAATAGAAACCTTAACTAAGACAGGTATGTTCTTCTAGTGGTTATGCAATTGAACCCAATGGGCTTGCATCTTGGTGAATACAAAGCCAAAACCAACCAGCGAAACAAAAAAACCAACCAACCAACCAACCAACTAACCAACCAAAAACCAACCATGACATAAAATAGTGGAGAGACATCCATTACCCCCAGCAGTGAGATTATCTGGAAAGCAATGTTGCCCTTAAATGAAGATTGAGGGAGCATTTTACAGGGAGACCTATACATATCATCCATACAAACACAACTTTTACCTCAAAGAGAATAAGACATGATTCTTGAGCAAGATATGAATGATCATGGCACATACATGAATTTAGATTGCCATATGGAAATGGTTTCATGAAGCTTCTATAGCTATAAAGCAAAATGAAGTAAAAAATCAAGGTACTTCTCAAATACAGATGGAAACAGGTAGATGAGTTACAGAGAAGCAGGAAACTATCTGGGTATAGGCTTCAGGTGCCACTTGATGCTACTTTCGGTTCTTGAGTTGGTAGAAGCTGTCTGTTAATGCATCCTAGAAGGTTTTAGCTGTTAGTCACAGGGATGTTCAGACATAAAAGTGGACAATGCTTGACTATTGAGGGATCATGATGCTTAGTTTTTGTAAGCTTGGCACAATCCATAACTACCTGGGAAGTGAGTCTCAAGAAGGCGTTTTCTAGATAAGGTTGGCCGGCAGGTATGTCTGTAGGGGATTGTCTAATATACTATTTGAGGTAGAAAGACCTGGCCACTGTGGGCAGCACCATTTCCGGAGAGTATATCCTGCACTTCGTGAGAGCAGAGAAAGCAAGCTGAGCACTAGTTAGCATGCATGCATTCATTCTCTCTCTGTTCTGACTGTGGATGTGACTACTTGCTTCAAGTTCCTTAACTTCCTTGAAATGATGGATTGTAGCCTGAAATCATAGCTAAAACCTTTCTCCTTTAACTTGCTTTTTGCAGGCAACAACAAACAAACAGCTTTTTATTACAGCAACAGAAATAAAATGTGAGTAGATACATACCAAAAATAGACCAAGATAATTTGGCCTGTGACCTGCTATATTCCAGCTCTACAACCACGAAGTTCCAATCAGTCAACCAGCTTTGTAGAATCTTTAACATGAGTGTGGCTTTTTTGTTTTTCCAGGGAACTTCATAATGTTCATATGAGAAAGTACACTTCTGGAGAGGTGGCTCAGTGGTAAAGAGCATTTGTTGCTCTTGCAACCAGATTCAGTTTCTAACATCCACATAGTGACTCACAACTATCTGCAACTCTACCTCCAGGGGTTCTAACACCTTCCATGGACAGAAGGCACACACATGATACACATACATATATTCAGGTTTTCTCAATTTAGATGTAATTTTTTTTTTTTTTTTTTTTTTTTTGGTTTTTGAAAACAGAGTTTCTCTGTGTAGCCTTGGCTGTCCTGGAACTCACTCTGTGGAACAGGCTGGTCTTAAATTCACAGAGATTCACCTGCCTCTGCCTCCCCAGTGCTGGGAGTAAAGGTGTGCACCACCACTCCCTGGCAGATGTACATTTTTGAGCATGCTACACTTGGGTCATTTATCACATATTCAAAAAAAAAAAAAAAGAAAGCAGCAGAAACTAACACTTATGGGTAGAGAATTTAGTATTATAATGAGGAAAGTTTACTTCAGGTCACCTAAAAGGATGAGTCAGAGTGGCTTGGTGGCCTCAGCTGCTTCCTCATAAATTTTTCCAAAGAGCTGTAGTTGAAACAAAAATAAGAACTTTGAAGGTACATTAAGGATTTGGGGATGTGGTGGAAAGGATTATTTTTATGTAGCTCAGTCTGGTACCAAATTCCTGATACTATTGTCTTAGTCTCCAAAATGCTAGGATGACAGGCATTGACAATAGATCCAGATCAGCTAAGAGTCATCTGTTTTCTCTCTTCATACATTCATGAGTTTGTTCCCAAAGGTTCCTTTCTCACTTAACATTTAGCAAAGTGCCCCAGATTCAGATAAATGACACAAATATCTGTTGGATCTTTCTAGGGAAGTTGCTTAGTTACTGTTAGGTGTATAGATGATGATATCTTTACAGCCATGCTATGTTTTACTAATAATTTAAATTTTGGGGGAAGGAAGCATGATGTGATGAACAATGGTTAAGTGCTGGGCTCGGACAAGGCCAAGGTGTAACCTCAAAATACATTTATTGGCTGTATACTTTTAAATATACATTACAGATCTCTTCTATGCCTTGCTTTACTTATTTTTTCATCTGCAAGATGATATATGAATGAGGCAATAAATAGGAGGCCCAGACCCAACACTAGGCACATAATTAATGTCTCGTTTTCAAGCCAGGTTTGAGACTATGAACACAGAATGTTCATCAATAACTCTCTTTCAGGGCATTGTTTTCTATGAAGAGAGCTCTTGGTGGCCCTTTATTGTGACTGCTGATTGCACACATCTGGAAATTATGACAACTGGTTTCTTTGAGTTCAACTTGGCTCCAATATTGCTCTATATATGGCAGTTTTTAGTCTTCAGTTTTCCTCAACACATCATAGCTTGTCTTAAATTTAGGCAGAAGGGGTGGCTGTCAAAGGAAATGCAATTCTGTGAGGAACTGAGTTCTGACTGGCTAGTACCCAGTCCTATGTAGTCCCATTAGAGAAGTGTCCCTGGAATTTTTGTGGGTTTTAAAATTAAAAATGCATTAGGGAATTTTAGTATGGTATTTCAAATGAGAGGGGGATGTCATAGAGGGGGTGAGTTGAATTCCTCATATCAAGGAATATAAGAAGATGTAGGGTTAGAAGAAGATGTCATAAGTGCAGGAAACAGGAAAGGGGAGTGATCATATAAATTTCTTTTGCCTTCAAAAACCCTGCACGTAAGACCTGTGTCCACTGTCCCTGGGGAAGATAGTAAGATCTGGCCAGCTGAACATACCATGAGAGGCTGGACTGAGGTGCAGTGGAGTGTACTCTAACAGCATGGGTGCAATCCTGGATTTGATTCCAGGAAAACCAGATAACTAAACAAAATTCTAAACACTCCATATAATCAGTATTGAATTACAATTTTAAATCAAAACAAAATGCAGATTTGTAAAATACTCCTAGAATTATTGGATCTTTGAATCACCTCTTTTTGTTTAATGACTTAGAAGATATTTTAGGATTCACATTAATTGTCAAGCATTAAGTCAATAGATATCAATATTCCTTCAATGTGTCAAGCACTGTTTTGAGTACCAGGGATACAGAAGCTTTGGAACAAAAATTCTTCTAGGTGTCATCTATTGTACAGATTAAATATGGTAAATACAGATTTTTTGGGGGGGGGGCAAAGAATGCTAAAAATTAAAAGTCTGCTAACTGTATTTGCTTACTTAATAACTTTTCTTTTTTTTTTCCATCTGAAAAGCTTCCTCTTTTTCCTTCTTTCTTTGGTTCACAGAAGGACACCTTTATTTCTTTTCTTTTTCTTTTTTTCTTTGTTTTTTTGAGACAGGGTTTCTCTGTGTAACAGCCTGGCTGTCCTGGACTCATTTTGTAGACCAGGCTGGCCTCGAACTCACAGAGATCTACCTGCCTCTGCCTCCCGAGTGCTGGGATTAAAGGCGTGCACCACCACCGCCCGGCTGGACCCCTTTATTTCTAAAAGATGATTTTAGGTCCCCACATATTCTACATCATCATCTTCCATATTTTCAGTCAAAGAGGCACCACAGTAACTGAATACAATGGGTTCTCTTCTAGATGAATGTGAAACCATCTAGCATGACCAGAAGAAAGTGTGCAGGAAGATTTGTTACTTGCAGCACCTAAGGAGAACATTGACATTACCTGTACAAAAAAACACTTTCATCCATAAAGTGTGGGAGTTTTATTTCAGAAGCTTACACATACTCATACAAGAAAGGAGACATTGGAGACACTTAAGAACTTGCTTGGTGTAAGGTATTTAATTTACGGTCATATTTCACAGTCTTAAAAATGGTAGACAAGAAACTTCCAGGCATTTGTGTTTAGGATTATAAGAGCAAAGTGACCTTGTCTGTTTCCTTAAATGTTTGCCCTATGAATTTTCAGGTGGACCTAAAAGGAAGATTCTTCCCTTGTAAATACATTTTTCCCCTAAAGCTACCTCCCTTCTTAGTGGTTTTTACTACCAGATTGAGGGGTTCTGTAGAGCCCTTAGTGAACGATAAGCGGTGAGAGTAAACACACTGCTAGGATTTTTTAAATACATGTCAGAATACTAGAATGCAATACTTCACCCCTCAACTAAACCCAGATAGCTAAGTCAATCCTGTACAATAAAACAACACCTGGAATTATCACCACACCTGATTTCAAGCTGTACTACAGAGAAATAGTAATAAAAACAGCATAGTACTGGCAAAGAAACATTCCTGTTGATCAATGGAATCAAATTGAAGACTCATAAATAAACCCACACACCTCTGCTCACTTAATTTTTGACAAAGAAGCCAAAACCATACAAGGGAAAAAAAGAAAACATCTTCAACAAATGGTGCTAGTCAAACTGGTTGTCAACATGTAGAAGAATGAAAATAGATCCATACTTATCACCTGTACAAAACTTAAGTCCAAGTAGATCAAAGACCTCAACATAAAACTGGACACACTAAATCTAATAGAAGAGAAAGTGGGGAAAAGCCTCGAACTCATTGGCACAGGTGACAACTTCCTGAACAGAACACCAATAGCTCAGGTTCTAAGACCAACAATCAATAAATGGGACTTTTTTAAACTGAAAAGTTTCTGAAAGGCAAAGGACACTGTTATTAGAACAAATTGGCAGGCTACAGATTGGGAAAAAAAAACATCTTTACCAACCCCATATCCAACAAAAAGTCAATATCCAAAATATATCAAGAACTCAAGAGATTAAACACCAAGAAATAAAATAATCCAATCAAAAATGGGGCACCAAACTAAACTGAGAATTCAGAAAAGAGGAATATTTAATGGCCAAGAGACACTTGAAGAAATGCTCAACATCCTTGGTCATCAGGAAAATACAACTCAAAACGACTTTGAGATACCATCTCCCACCAGTTAGAATGCCTAAGATCAAAAACACATATGACAGCACATGCTGGCGAGTTTGTAGAGAAAGAGGAACACTCCTCCATTGCTGGTGGGCATGCAAACATGTACAATCACTTTGAAAATTAATCTGGCCATACCTTAGAAAATTGGGAATAGTTCTACCTGAAGACCCAGCCATACCACTTCTGGACATATATCCAAAAGATTCTCCACCAAACCACAAGGACATCGCCTCAAATACATTCATAGCAGCTTTATTCATAATAGCCAGAAACTAGAAACAACCCAGATAACCTTCAACTGAAGAATGGATAAAAATTACTGTGGTACACAATGGAATACTATTCAGCTATCAGATACAAGGAAAACATACAATTTGCAATCAAATGGATGGATCTAGAAAAGCTCATCCTAAGTTAGCTTACCCAGATCCAGAAAGATACACATGGTATGTACTCTTATAAGTGAATATTAACCATATAGTACAGGACAGCCATCCTACAACCCATAGACCCAAACAGACAGGAACCTAGCATAACTATCCTATGAAAAACCCCACCCAAAAGCAAGTCACGGATCCTATTGCTTGTTAGGGGAACACCTTATCCTAGCTGGGCTGCCATCTCAAGCCCCAGTATAAGATGAAGCGCTTAGCCCTCATGTGACTGATTAGCTGAGGGGGTTTGGCATGTGGGGGCTACCCTCAGCTGAAGAGGAGAAGAAGATGGAGATGGGAAAGAGGGAGGAGGGAGTGTGGGACCTGGAAGAGAGGAAGGAGGGGACTTTGATTGAGATGCAACTTGAAAAAAATTAAAAAAAAAAAGCCTAGTGAATGAAATCACACCAAAGAAAGATTTCAAACTTGGGTACTAGAAGTGAATCATACTAGATATTACAGGTCATATTTGAGAAACTGCCAGAAACCTTTTACTATGGTTGAAAATAATGCCAGGAGACAAACTTCCTCAAATTTTACACATAAATGCTTCCCTTTTACCTGTTTTCTATTTATGTCTAGTAGAACACATGGTGTGACATTTAATGGTCTTCTTTCTATCTTTTTTGCGTTTAATATCAAGTGGTCAAACTCAACCTTGATTACCTTACATTTGTCCTTAGATAACCTGAGTGAGGAAGTTCTTTTAACTAGCATGAAAAAGAACCAGAGGATTTTCAAATAAATATCCAGAAAGGAGCTGCAGATACAGAGCAATGGCCTGGAAAGAACTGCGTGTTCAGAGGAATTATAGAGACAACAATAGCTACAACGAGTTCTCGTCAGCAGGTATTAACCCATGGAAAGTGAATGACAAACTGAGGAAACTGTGGCTTATAAGGCAAATAAGATCTCACTGATGGTTTGGGGCTCTGTGGCCTAGGTAGTAGGCATATAGGGCTTAGCGCAGGCTCAATAACAGGGGACCCGCGCGGTGTCAGGGGACCGTTAAGGACCCAACCGTGGTGGAAGATGGCATCCAACCTCAGGAAGCCAAATGTGGCCTCTACCAGCTATAAGAGAAAGGTGGGTCCTAAGCCTGAACTCACGGAAGATCAAAAGCAAGAAGTTCGGGAAGCCTTTGACCTCTTCGATTCTGATGGGAGTGGGACCATTGATGTAAAGGAGCTGAAGGTGGCCATGAGAGCGCTAGGCTTTGAACCCAGGAAGGAAGAGATGAAGAAAATGATTTCAGAAGTGGACAAAGAGGCCACGGGAAAGATCAGCTTCAATGACTTCTTGGCTGTGATGACTCAGAAGATGACCGAGAAAGATACCAAAGAGGAAATTCTGAAGGCTTTCAGGTTGTTTGATGATGATGAGACTGGGAAAATTTCATTCAAAAACCTCAAGCGTGTGGCCAACGAGCTGGGGGAAAGTCTCACAGATGAGGAGCTGCAGGAAATGATCGACGAAGCTGATCGTGATGGTGACGGAGAAGTTAACGAGGAAGAGTTTCTTAAGATCATGAAAAAGACTAACCTTTATTAAGTAACTGGTTGAGGATCCTGCTTCTTCTGTTTTTGTGAAAGTGTAACAGAACAGTTGTGGTCTGTTCCTTCTTTCTGCCTCATTGTCTTGGTTAGCTTCTAAGCCTCTAGATGAGTTATAAAATTTAAAGATACTTACTATGTGAGTTCTGTTGTTTAATTACCAAGAAAAAACTTCAACTGAAAGTCTTTGGGGCTGGAGTACACTCATTGCTTGCTATTCATTAAACTGAACACAGGACAACTTCCTAGGTCAAACAAAACAGTGGTTCTCTGCTCACTTTAGTGATTTTAAATAACATCCACACACCAGTGATTCCTTCATTTCAAGACAGTGTACTAGCATGGTGAATTAGAACTTGCCAAGAGGTCATTCAAGTAATTGCTTTTCACTTAAGAGGATACTTTTCTGAAGGATAATAATGTGGCTACTTAAGAACTATTTAAATTAAGGAAAGATACTCTTCAATAAAACCTTGCTTGCTCTTCAAAAGAAGTATAGGTTTGTTGAGTATGATTACACACAGCTATAATACCAGCACTTGGGAGGCAATGTGTAAAGCCAGCCTAGCCTTACATAGCTCCAGGTCATCTGGACTATAAGTGAGACTTTGTCTCATAAAACCAAAAGAGTATTAGGGAGATAGCTCACTTGGGAGACTGCCTGCTATGCAAGCTTGGTCACATGAGTTTGGATTCCTACCAGCCATGTAAAGTCCAGTGCTGTCCCCAAAGCTTGGAGATAGGGAAAACAGATCAAACAGATATTTATAGAGCTCCTTGGCTATCCTTGGCTCCAATCAGTGAGCTCTAGGTTCAGTGAGAAACTGTCTCAGTATAGTGGGCTGTGTATGGTGCCACACACCTTTAATTCCAGCACTAGGAAGGAGGATGCTTGTGGAACTGTGAGTTCAAGGTTAATATAGTAAGTTCCAGGTCAGTCAGGGGTGCATAGTAAGACCCTTTCTCAAGAGAAAAAAGGTCGTGGGCACACATGTGCACATATGTATGTTGGTACACACACCCACACAAACATATATATTACATACACATAAAACTGGGACTTTAGCTCAGTACTAGATTACTTGCCTAGCAATTGTAAGGCCTTTCTACAAGAAAAAAATACGTACATTTGCCTTGGGGAGGTAGTTAATTGCAATGGTGACTCTTTCTAGCTTTATTGCATGCCAATGTGTCTTTAATGAGTCTAAGTTATCTATTGAGGGGTAGGGGGAGAGGATATGCAGACCTAGAGCAGGATAAAAAAGACAATTTAAGGGATTGAAGAGATGGTTCAGTGGTTAAGAGCACTGACTGCTCTTCCAGAGGACTTGGGCTCAATTTCCAGCACCCACATAGCAGCTCACAACTGTAACT
Source organism: Lophiomys imhausi (assembly GCA_907164525.1). Classification (NCBI taxonomy): domain Eukaryota; kingdom Metazoa; phylum Chordata; class Mammalia; order Rodentia; family Muridae; genus Lophiomys; species Lophiomys imhausi. The sequence goes on along the minus strand of CAJQZJ010032507.1, from coordinate 105,000 downwards.
CCAATGTCTGACACCCTCACACAGATACACATGCAGGCAAAACAACAATGTACATAAAATAAAAAAAATAAGATCTTAGCTCAGTTTTAAAAAAATATATGATCTATGGGACTGAGGACATGATTAGTGGGTAAACTGCTTGTTGCGTAATCATGAGGATTGAGTCTGGATCCCCAGGACCCACATAAGAAGAAACCAAGTATGCCTCTCTAGCTCTGGTGCTAGCAGTTGGGGAAGGGATGGAAAAGGCAGATCCCAACCTCACTGGAAGGAATGCAGCCAACTAACAAGTCCCAGGTTCAGTGAGAGACCCTGTCTCAAATAAATATGATAGAAATAAATACAGGAAGATGCTCTAGACACCTTGTCCTTCACATATATTCATATAAACAAACCATACATGCACAAATACAGTTTAAGCTACTCATTTTTAGAAATAGCAATGGCAGTTTTAGTTATTACAATATGTACATGCGTTATTAGTTTTTAGACACCAGCTACTGCACTTCTAGAGCACTTGGCTTTGTCTAGGATACAAATAGTCTTCTGTTTTACAAACCCCAGTAAGCCGTTTCACTGTGGCATGAGTTATGTTCATACTACTTGGATTGTTGCACTTGTATTCACTCCAATGGCCCACATGAAGACTCTGAACCTGAAGTGTTAGTGTCTGCAGCCTGGGTGAGTACTCCTCTGTTCCAACTACTTCATCAAATCCTTTCTTATGGCAGTCTTTAGGTAGTACTGTTGCTTTGACAAGCATATCAGTTCCCCACACAGAACACAGTAGCCTCAGGACACTTTTCAAAATAAACACACCTCCTCACCCAGACTTCTACACATACATGCATTCATTCTCAATAAGGAAGAAAGTTTGGAATCTAGTGGGGGAGATATTTAAAATATTAGTAGTGTGTTTGCAATTTATCCTGGTTTCCCATCTCTCAAGGTACCTCTTCCATCATGGGCAGTTTGTGAGTATGAGGCCCAAGGACAGAATCTATCTTGTACAGAACTACTTGGCAGCTACATCAGGGCTGCAGCTGAGCGGTGTCCCTGTGTGAAATGCAGAGCCAAACCACAGAGACTGAAAATCTGTCATTAGTGTAAATGGTGCTTTTATTTGCTGAGATAAAGAGATGAGATGAGAGCTGTCCCCAAGCAGTGCAAATACATGGCTAGGGCTGGGCTCGGAGCATTTCTTTCACTGTTCTAACTCTCCCCAGGCCTAGGCCTGGAAGCTTCTAGCCACTACACAATCTAATCTTCCAAGCTGACAGATTTAATCCAACTTCTCTTGGTTTATGATTGAATTGTTCTACTTGGCCCCATATTAACTTTGGTAATATGGTCTAATCTTCTGGCTCCTTCTCATTCTCTGGCTTGTTCTTTCTTCATCTGTGGCCAGCCTGTCTCTGTAAAGCTGTCCTAGTAAAATTCCTCCCCACCCCACATCACCACCCCACCTTTCCCTCCCTATGCTCTTAAGTAGCTTCTCTTTTCTTGGCTGTTCTTGTGAGAGTTGGGTGTATCCTATCTCTGACTCATTCTGTCAAAATTGTCTCTGGTTCATCATTTTGTCTGCCCCTTGGTGGGGGTGATGTTATGCATTCTAAATGTTAATTAATCTGCTCGAAGAAGCCTGCTTGCTGTACACCAAGTAAAGCCATTCTACCGTTCTTGTTAATCATTGTCTCTGATTGGTTAAATAAATGCTGAGGCCTGAGATTGGGCAAAGACAGAGGTAGGCGGGACTAAGGTATTTGGACTTTTGAAGCACAGAGGTTGATAGGAAGAAGAAACCTCCAGAAGAAGGAGAAGAAGAAGCAAGGAGCAGAAATGAGGACACACATCATGGGTTAAAGAAGAGAACTTCATTCTACATGGCCTGGAACATTGGCATAGTGTGGAGAATAACAGTCCAAGGGGACATATGTATATATGGGGTCATATTTGGGGAACACGATTAACAGCTAGCTTAGATGTGCTAAGATTGCACAATCTAGGCCAAGGCTTGTTAAAATCCATCAGGTGTCTATGCGCTCATTTATAATGGTGGGTTAAGGATTAACACTGCTGAACCATTAAATATAATATAAATACTAGTAAATAATTTAATTTTTCTACAGCCCCTCAACTAGATGTCACTTTCAAACATGTAGGCTTCCTTCTACAAACTAACCTTACCTTCATTGCTAGGGATTGAAAGTGTGTACTAAGGGCACTTTTTTTTTTTTTTCTGAGGCAAGGTTTCTCTGTGTCTCTTTGACTGTCTTGGACTCACTTTGTAGACCAGGCTGGCCTTGAACTCACAGAGATCCACCTGCCTCTGCCTCCCGAGTGCTGGGATTAAAGGCATATGTCACTATGCCTGGCTAAGGGCATGTTTGTATTCCAGTGGGATCACACTGTAATCCAGGTGTATCTGCATTCTGGATGGATCCCACAGACTTAGAAGGTCTTTAGATGTGATCCATTGCCAGAGCTGCCATGCTGCTGGATTAAAATTCCTCTACACATGAGTCCAGGCTAAGGTCTCATTTGGTACATGGGTACTCACTGTTTCCCAGCCCTCACCTCTATCTGCCCAGATAGGTATTTTCTCCTAATTTCTCCAAAGCATTATTCATGTTTCTGAAGGTCTTGCCATCATAATGTCATATGTTTTTTTCTTTTATTTTTTATTTAAATTCTGAGATACTGGGGATTGACCCTCAGGGCCCTCACATATGCTAGGAAAGTGCTTTCCCACTGAGCTTCCATCCCAAGCCCTGCTTTTCTTTTTAAAATTGAGTTAGGTTGTATATTAGTCACCTTTGAGTTACTACAACCAAATATCTGAGGCAGGTTACTGAGACAAAGTTCATTTAGCTCAGCATTGCAGGCTCAGGGTATGTCACTGGCATTGACTCTGTTCTTAGTTGTAGCACATCAGGAAGAGCAATGGGGTCAGTGTGGGAGCTGGAAAGACTTTCACCAGGAACAAACAGAAGTAGAGTTCAACAATCTCTTAAGAAGGTTGCCAGCAGTGATTTGAGGCCCCATTCTCCCAGCTCATTAGACTTCATCCCCAGTATTTCACCACAAGTAGCTCAATCCTGGGAACCAATCTTTTAACACAAGAATAGTTGCAGAAAGTTCTTCTAGATCATAGCAGACTGCCAATTTTACATAAATATCTATATTTCTAGTTTAGCAATAATGACTGGATGTTGGGTTGTTGAGATAGCACAGGAGGTAAAGGTGCTTGCAGTCAAAGCTGAGCATCTGAGTTCTATTCCCAAAATTTCCACATGATGGAGGGGGAGAACTGATCCTTGTAAGTAGTCTTGTGACTGCCATGTATCAAGCTTGAGTGTGTACTCATATATACAAAACAAATGAATAAATAAATGGACAGTTCTTCTCAAATAGATAAGAAGTCCTTCTTGTTTTTATACTTAGCTGGAGAGAAACTACCTCTTTTGGCTTCAGACTCATACGACAGACAATGGGCTCCTTATCATTCTGGTCACTGTGTAACACATAGCCTCCAGTTTCCTATGTATCATGCTATTAGCTAACAGTAAAGGACATCATGCACCTAGTGGGCAGCACTCTACCCATCAGCCCAGTGAAAAGTGAAGGACAGTCTTCGGAAATGGAAATACCTTTCATTCTTGTTGCTGTGTATTTGACCCAAGAGAAAGATGCTCTTGGGTCAGGCAGGTGCATTCTCCGGATGTCCCACTCCCTCGAGGTAGGGAGAACTCCATGCTTTTTACTGGGGAAAACCCAAACAACAGTTAGCTGCTTTAGAAGCTACAGGCAAAATTCAAGCAACTTCTTGGGCTATTCCTATTCATATCGCTGTGTTCTCAGAGGAGCTACAAGAGGGTGACGCAAGAAGATAATAACATTCCTACAAAACCATTGACAAAAGCCACCCAGTCAAAGAATAAACAGTATGTTCAAATAAAAACATGGTGTGTGGGAGATTCTCGACTCAGCCACCCTCCTTTATCATGTCAGGAAAAAAGACGAGCTAATTGCTGCTTATGTCCTGATTGGTCCTGAATACCTAAGCTATGAAAGCTGAGAGCTGTGCATGGTATTTCTTTTTTTTTTAAAAATAATTTATTTTTTATTTCTTCAAGTTACATCTCAATCACAATCCCCTCCCTACTCCCCCCTCCAGTCCCACCCTTCCACCCTCCTCCCCCTCAACCCCCCATCCTCTTCCCTTCCTTTTTTTTTTTAGTTTAAGGTATTTCTTTTTTCCCCCCAACAGCTCTCCCTTTCAGTTCAAAAAATGGTTCTTTTTCTTATAACTATAAATACAATACAAAACAACAGAAATAAATAGGCCACAATTATAAGAGTTATATGGCTTAGCATACATTCCCAATGTCCAGTCCATATGTATTTGGCACCTGACTTTAACATTCTGCTATCTAACCGTCTCCATGAGTTTAAAGTTCTATATCTAACTCAGCTTTCATACTAACTTGCCTCATAATTTTAAAAATATCTCCTTAGATCCAGAACACCCTCTTGATTCCTAAACAACTCAAAATTTAACTATGAGACTCTAGCTATCTATTCTGATTATATAGGAAGTGCAGGGCCTGCAGCTTCCAAAACTAAAAAATGACATACCAGTGGCTGCCTGGACAGTTCCCATTTTCTCTCCATACATTACAGCATCTCTCTTCAGCCATTTGGCCCCATTTCTCTGACAGACTTTGGTTGTAGAGCAGGAATTATGAAGGACTTACCTACCCTGTCTTGGCAGAGCTAGGCTGTCGACTTATCTGCTTCCAAGTTTTGTCCTTTTTGGACAGAAGTCTGTCTACAATTGAAGCAAGGGGTTTTTCTTGCCAAGAGAACAGCTTACCACCCATTCAATCATCTCCCACTGGAGATTCTTCGATGCTCATCTTCTACTTGGAGTAATGTAGGGGGTGCTGTCAGGAGCTGACATGTCTCGATATCAAAAAATCTTAAGTTAAGAAAACATCTTTGAATGCCATATTCTGCAGATCTCTTGAGGTTTTTGAAGATGCCCTATCTATCTCTTATATTTAGATAAGCAAATATTGTGCATGGTATTTCTATACAAAGTGGCTTAGCCTACTTCTGATAATCAGCGTTCTCTCTTCTTGCTTAAATTACAAATGCAACTTAAGGCCATTGTCACTTGCCTTAGAGGGTTTTCAAACTCCTCTCTAAGCATTGATACATGCTCTCAGTTCCTGACAGTGATGGTTGGGAAAGTTTCCAGAAATATTTGGCAGCACAGTAACCAAGAAGGACCAGACATTGTTGCCTAATAAAAATGCCATAAGTACAGAATGATGAACTACATGGGAAATGGGCCATTAGGGAAAGACACTTGGGAATGAAGAAAACTCATTTCAACTTTATATGACCTTGAAAAAGTCAGAGTGATCTATTTTACTAGGACCTTTAGCTAAGGAATTCAGCTATGGCTATCTCCCAAGTCTTTCTATGGGCTGAACCTAAGTAAGACACCACCTTAGCTGTCATCCTTTTTGAGTCAGCCTGTATCGAGTCTTTAGACCTCGTTGCCAGGTTTCTGGCCCTTCAGCATCCTTCCTGGACTAACAGCTAATGAGGCAATTATTTTCATTAAGACACCTTCTTGGTGGTGGTAGGTACAGAAATGACTGTGATAATTCCAAACAGTGGTGAGCAGAAAATAAAGTCACCCAGGGTGATGTTCACTGAGAGTATGGCTGTAGCACAGAGTTCCAGATGGCTTTTTACAGCTGCTCCTGATTTTCCATGGGGTCACCTTTAAATTAAAAGAATCTCTGCACTTTCAAGAATTTGAAAACAGAGCCATGTGTGCAAATATGAGATTCACTTTTATGCCCTTTCATGCATTTTGTTACATTCCTTTTTTTTGCACTTAAAAACAAAACAAAACAACAAACACTAAACAAAAAACCAAAAACTATTTTCCCACCCCACCCCAGAATGCCATGTATGTAAATTATACCAAATTCATCTTTACCATGTGCCCATGTTGTTTCAATTTACTACATTTTAAAATACATCCATTGTTCTCTCTTAACAGTTTTTGGCTACTATTTTAGAATTTGCAATGTATTAGAAAAATGAGGACAATTAGCAAGTACCATTCAACAAGGGTTAATGGCATAAATATCCCAACAATATACAAATAACATGGTTAAAGGCTTTGTGATGCTGCATAAGATTTCTTATTTATCGTGTGTGTGGTGTGTATGTATGGTGTAATCTCACATGTAGAGGTAGTATTGTTTGTGTACATACTTGGAGAAGATCAAAGGAAAATGTCAGTGTCATGCTTTCTTTCTGTCTCCACCTTAGTCCTTTGAGACAGGGTAATTTACTGAACCTGGAGCTAGGCTGGCATTCAGCAAGCTCCAGGAATTCTGTCTCTACCTCCCTCAGTGCTGAGGTAACAGGCCCACAGAGTAATGGTCAGTCTTTTATGTGGGTGGTGGGATCTGGACTCAGGTCCTCACGTGTGTACAGCGAGCACTCTTATCCACTGAGCTGTCTTTCTATCCACATCTGCACTCTTTGTATATATTTAGTGTGCATGTATAGGCACATGAGCACCATAGTGTGTGTATGAATGTCACAGGACAACTTGTGGCAGTTAGTTTTCTTGCTCTACCATGTGAGTCTCAGAGATTGAACTCACAGGATCAGGCTTGGTGGCAGCAAGTTCCTTTACCACAGAATAATCTTGCTGGCCCCCTCTTATCTCTTAATCAGCAAAATACTGTGAAATTATAGAGAAAAAGAAACTAATATAGCTGTCAGAACAGCTTTTAAATGCCTTGGTTTTTGAGACAGGGTTTCTCTGTGTAGCCCTGGCTCTCTTGGACTCCATTTGTAGACCAGGCTGGCCTCAAACTCACAGAGATGACTCTGTTTCTTGAGTTCAGGGGTTAAAGGCGTGGGCCACCACACCCTGCACAGGTTTTTTTTTTTTTTGTTTTAAGAATATGATGTGATAGAAATAGCAAAGTGATTGTATTGTAGTTAGGTAGCTTTCTGTTTCTTATCCTTAACAACTTTGTCATTTTGGACATATTAATTTCTCTGATTCTTGGTGGGTGGGGTTTTTTTCATTAAGATCTTTTTTTTCCCCCAACATAATAGTGTTCATTCTTTGTGAATTTTATATGGTGCATCCTGATCATACTCACTTCCAAGTTTTTCCATGTCTGTCTCCTCATTCTTGTGACCCCCTTCTCACCTCAAATAAATAAAAAAATTAAAAATTAAAAAAGAAAGAAAAAAATCCAATATGTGTTATCTATATACTCACTGGAGCATGGTCAAACTCTCAGTGGTCTTCCTCTTAAATAGATCTAAGTTCTTCACCTCTCACACCTCCCATCAGAAGCCATCAATTGTGGAAAGCTATACTTCAATATTCTTATCTCATGAATGAAGCCCCCACTGAGCTGCAGAAAGACTGAGGACCCAAACAAGGCCCCCAGAGGTATCCCAGACCACAGCCATCAACATGGCGTCAGGTGGCAGTGCAGGCCATTCACAGCAACATACCCCTACAGCCCCACCGCACCCCAGCAGCAGTGCTGCCCACAGACATCAACAAATGGCTTCAAGTGTCAGCACAGACCTTGAATATCCACATGGCCTTCAGTGGTAACATGGACCAAGGGCATTAACACAGACCTGGGTTGCAGCAAGACCTCAGACCCAGACATGGTCCCAGGCAGTAGCATGGACCAATGACACCAGTATGGCCCCAGAGGGTTGCTTGGGCCACTCATTTCAACATGGCTCCTCAAGGCTGAGCTGTCCTGGCTACCAAAGCAGGCTATGCTCCTATCACCCCTCAGTTCCCCTCCCCATCCCATTCCAGTCGTTATTGCCATGGCCACATCCCTCATCACCACAACAGGGGGAAATAAAGCCCTACTGCCACTTGCATCTGTTAACGACAGCTGCCTGCTTTTCCCCCCTGGTTCTGAAACCAGACTTCTATACCTTTCAGATTCCCTTTCCCAAACTGCCTTCCTCCAAGAGTTACCACTTGGTCTTTCCTTGCCCTGAGTCCCTTTAGCCTCTTCAACTCTCCTTAGCAACAGTAACTCAAACAAATCTACGTTTCCCACCGGACTCCTTTGCTACTCAGCACCAAAGTCCCACATCCTCCTCTGCTCTCTGCTCTAGCAGTTTGTTCAGGCTGCACCAGCTAGGCCAACCTCCTCCTCCCGCCATCACAGTAGCCACTCAGAAAAGTCCCTACTGTCACTGCCACCATGCTGCCTGCCACTCCACTATGATTGTAGCTGCCCCTGCTCAGCCTATCTGCAGTTTCCGGTCACTGTCTCCCTTAGAATCTGATACCAGTCCCCACTTCCCTTCAGTCTTCCTCATATTCACTCTTGGGATGGACTGCCTTCGGATCATGCCCCATTCCCACCTCTTGGAGAAGTGGTGGGTGTGGATGGTCCTGGTCATGTCTATGTCCCTTTCTGTCTTGGTAAACTTGCCTGGGTTGAGGAACATCTAGGTTCCATTACCTCATATTTCACCACCTTCATCAAACAATTCCAATATCTAATGCTGTCTTACGACCTCACCTTCCACCACCTCTATATGATCCTTTCAATAACCTCCTCCCAGAGGACTGCAGATGTGTCTGAGCACATACAGATCAGATACACCAAACAGACTAAACCTACCCAGTTGGAGCTGTAGCAATCCCTTACATTGATTCTAACTAATTACAGGAACAGACATAATTGTCAGGCCAGAGAAGGTTTCATTATTTGTCTCCTCTTTGGAGACAAATATACCTTTATACCAATTAACCTTCAACTGAACTAGAAATAGTTCAGAACAAATCTGAAAATCCCTCTCAATTCTTCACACTGGCCTTGCACGGGCCTCACACAATTCTTTACACAGGCCCTGCTCAAACATACAAATCTGAACTTAGAAACTCCAGGTGTCCAAAAACTCTTTATTACCTATTTTTTTTTTGCCCAATCTTACCCAGAAATAAGGGCCAAACTCAAATGTCTAGACCTAGGCACATTTACATTCCAGGCTGAGGTTGTGGGCCTGGCATTGAAGGTCTTTCATAATTGTGATGAGCACAACCCAAAACACAGGTATCAGCTGTTCCAGGACATTTGATCACACTGTGAACCCCAAGGTTGTATTATTTACTGGAAAACCTGTTTTTAGTTGTGCTTTGGCTGAGGGTTTGCTTACACCTTTAATCCAAGAGTTTTCTGCTTCAATATTGTAAACATGACTAAATAAAGCCAACCATAGATCAAAAGGCAAATCAAGTAACCAGTTCACAGGAAGTGAACATAGGATTAAGAAAAAAAACCATAGAGAGTAAAAGGAAGTCAAGAGGAAGGATAGAGAGATGCACCGGAAGTAGAAGGGAAGGACATTCAGTTTGAAGGGTTTTGAGATGGCCTGGAAGCAGGAGAGTGGCTTCTGGAATGTCAGCTGAGGAGGAAGTTCAGCTGGGTGCTTTTTCTGCCTCTCTGAGCTAGCAGGCTTTCACCCCAATATTTAGCTCCTGAAACTTCATTGGTAAAATTGAACACTTGAGCTTTTATTAAAAAACATTTGGTGCTCCTATACATGACATGAGCACATAGACCGAGAAATCACATCAGCTGTGGGCAAACTGAGAAGCCATTGGATTCAGTAAGACACCTGGGAAGCCCTCAAGGGGAGAATTAAGTAATATTAAATGGAAAAATCTTTCCCACATTAAGGATGGGAAATATCATAATTCAAGATGTTAGGACACTGTATAGTGCTGCTTTAGATGACTTGAAAATAGAAGCAGAAAATGAAAAAATAAATTACTTAATTGAGACTGACATAATAATTATAATTACTATCAATCTGGTAATTCATATTTTATTCTTAATAGCCACAGTGGATTTTTGCCCCAAATATGAAAAATGGTTTGGTAACTGTGCCAAATAGGAAAAGTGAATTGATAAGATACAACCTTAGAAAGACTTATATATAAAAATAAAAATACTCAGCTGGGTGTGATGGTACACACCTTTAATCTTAGCACTTGGAAGGCAGAGGCAGGAGGTTATCTGTGAGTTTGAGGCCTACCTGGTCTGGACTACAAAGAGAGCCCAGGACAGCCAGGGCTGTTACACAGAGAAACCCTGTTTCAACCCCGCCCCAAAGAAAAATACTCAGACATAGAGAGAGGAATTTAGACAAGAACCTACTGTACCACAGTCTGATGAAAATGAAGGAGGATGGCCCAAGGTTGTTAGAAAACCAACCTTAGTTTATTCAGTTACTATAAAAGAACTACCAGCAAATGATAGGTAACCCCAAGATTATGAGAAGTTAACTGCAATCCTGTAGAAATATTAGATTTGAGGAGACTTAAGGAAATGATCATTTCATATTGCATGCATTCACCATATGTGAAGGAGATATTAAATTCATGGGCAACTCAGAACAGAATTATCCCCAAAGACTGGAAAGATTTGGCCGCAGCACTATTGGAAGCTGACCCTTAGCTACAATGGTAAACATGGTGGAAAGAGCAAGCTAGTGCTACAGAACAATGAAATCAGGTATTAATTCCCAAGATCAGTTGCTAGGTGAAGGTCAATATGCTGAATTACAAAGGCAGTTTGTTTGAATTTTATGATCACACCTTAGCACCATGTCACAGCATTTCTATTTATTTATTTATTTTTGGTTTTTTGAGACAGGGTTTCTCTGTGTAGCTTTGGCTGTCCTGGATTCACAGCCAAAGTAGTGTTACCACAACAGGCTTTTTTTGTTTTTTTTTTTGGTAAATTTCACATCATGCACCCTGATCCCATTCATCTCCCACCTCCCCTTCAGACCTCCTCTCTACCCTTGCAACCTCTCCCAACAGAGAAAAAAAATCTCATTGTGGAAGCTGTAGCAAATCATAGCGTGTCCCACAATGTTTCCTTTTGTCCATACTTTTTTGTTTGAAAATGTTCATTACAATGACTCCTTGGTTTGGTACTAGGCTTCTGATTTCTGTTATTTGTCAATACTGGAATATCATTGGGACTCCTCTCAGATATTCTGTTTGTTTCCCTGTGTCATGAAGAACCTGTAATTTTTGGTTTGCAGAACTCACCACTTCATGCTCTTCAGCAGTTCATCCATGGGGTAGATGTTGGGGTGGGCTAATTCAAAGCCCTGCAACCTCCACATCCAGGGCTAGCTTTACTGTGTTGCCTGGATGAGGTACAGGGCTTGCTCTCCCAAGTGCTGCAGCATGTGAGGGCCAGGGACAGCTTTCCTGCTCTTGTGACCCCATTGTGGTCAGTTTTCCTATCCATCACTGGTGGTGAGGGCCAAAAGAAGTGGAGGAGATCTCCCCCTTGACACCATCAGAAAGCAGAAAGAAGGCAGGACTAGCTCCCTCACATTCACACTTTTGGGTCTGGTTCACCTACAACCCCTAAAATTGAGAGCTAGCCATACTGTAGTACCCAGGTAAGGTGCAGAGCCTGCTCTCCCAAGTGCTGCAGCATGTGAGGGGCAGGAACAGCTCTCCTGCTTTCTTGTTATTGTGGCCTCATCAAGGTGAGATCTCCTGTCTGCTACTGGTGGTACGGGAAAAAAGGAAGGGGAGAGGATCTCTCCCTTGCCAACACTACTGCAAAGCAGAGAAAAGGCAGGGCTGGCTCTTCTAGACTTACACCCTCAGGACCAGCTCACCCACAACCCATAGTTCCAGGGCCATCTGTACTGTGCTGCCCAATCAAGGTGTAGGGCCTACTCTCCTGAGTGCTGCCACTGGTGAAGGACAGGGATAGCTCTTCTGCTCTCAAGACCCCAGGACCAGGTCTCCTACCTGCTTCAGGTGATGAGGGGTGAAGGAGAGGAGGGTCCCCTCATCCATGCCATCACAGAGAGACTAGTTCTAGGGCCAGCTCTCTCAAAGTTGGATCTGTAGAAAATGGTTAATCAAATTGTTTACTAGTATTTAAATTATTAGTTAATTGGGTCGGTGGTGTTAATCCTTAACCCGCCATTATAAATAAACACACAGACACCTGATGGATTTTAACAAACCTTGTCCTGGATTGTGCAATCTTAGCCCATCTAAGCTAGCTCATAATTGTATTCCCCAAATATGACCCCCTATAATATACATATGCCCCCTTAGACTATTATTCTCCACACTATGCTGATGTTCCAGGCCATGTGGAATGATCTTCTTTCATCTACCCCATCATGTGTCTCCTTCTTCCACCACCTAACTTCTTCTTTCTTCTTCTCGAGGCTTTTCTACCCATGAACCTCTCTGCTTCAGAGGCCCAGGCACCTTAGTCCTGCCTACCTCTGTCTTTGCCCAATCTCAGGGCTCAGCATTTATTTAACCAATCAGAGACAATGGTTAACAAGAAAGGTAGAATAGCTTCACTTGGTGTACAGCAAGCAGGCTTCTAGGAGCAGGTTAATTAATATTTAGAATGCATAACATCACCTTATCATGCATCCTTGGGGCCAGCTCACTCTCAAGTCCTGAAATGTACAGATCCTGCTTTTCTGAGTACTGCAGCTGGCTAGGGGCAGGGTCAGCTCTCCTGCTTTCATAACTCTAGGGCTAATTCTTCCATGATGCCCAGGTGAGGTGTGGGTCAGTTCTGCACAGTCCTTAGACATCAACATGTCCCCAAGGGGCAGTCCAGACCAGGATATCCACCTGGCTTTTGGTGGATCCCTGGTGCTGCCAGGCTATGGACTCAGATATGGTCCCTGGTGGCAACGGAGGCTAGGACCCCACTGTGGTCCTGGGTGGTATCACCAGCTACTCCTCTCTGGTTGTTCCTCACTACCCTCAAGTCTCTAGTTCTGCCTCTCTTAGTTTTGCCTGCATCATTCTGTTTCTTTTTGTCTTCCATTTATCCACCACTTACTTGCTCCTCTTAGTAGTGTCTGGGCTCTTTGAGTGTCTGGGCTTGTCTCAGGAGTGCTATGCCTCACTTCTGTATTGTGTTTTATGGCATCTGGCAGGTATCATGTCCAGCATGATCTGACTCCCAGGCCTGCATGGCACCAGACTGGTTTTCATCTCAGGTTAGTTCCCTGTCCAGGTCTCATGGTACCGGTCTGCTGGTTGTCTTGGGCTCCTTGTCCAGCTCTCTAAGTTGACATCTGCCTGGGGTCCTGAAGAGGCCAGGAAGTGTTCTTCTAGTGTCTGGCTTGTTTCCTGTCCTGGAAGCCCATCTGAGCTTACCTGGCTGTCATCACAGGCTAGTTCCCTGTCTGGGCACCCTGGTGCCAAACTGGTGGTGGTCTAAGGCTTGCCTTTTTTTTTCCAGGGGATATTAGACTACTAATCATTCAGATGTTCATAGGTCAGTGTTGACTTAGCCTCTCTCTTCTCTACCACCTGTTGATGCACATGTGACACAGCAGTCACATCTGCAATGCCTCTAGAGGCAGGGGCATTTAGCAGCTTTAAATGCTTGGGACAAGGTTGAAGAATCAGGAAAGAGGTCTGAGTCATTTACTAGATTTATACAAGGCCCAAAATAAGTCTTTGCTGATTTTTTGCAAAGATTCAGCTGTAAATAGAATAGTGTCAGATTCAGAAGTCAGACAAATATTAATCAAATCTTTGACTTTTGAAAATGTTAATTCAGAATGAAGAAGGGTGATTAGGCCTCTAAAGGCAAGATGAGCACCAATATATGAATGGATTAGAAATATGGATGATATTGGATTTCCTATTTATGATGCTACTCTGATAGGAGAAGATAGAAGTTATTTCTAAAAGTTTTAAGGAAAATTAAAATGTCAGATGTTTTATTTCTGGTAATCAAGGTCATATGAAAAGTTATTGTAGGCAGAGAACTCCTAGAAACAATGTTTTTATCTAAACATAACCCAAAAAGTAAGCTCCAGCCCTCTAGAGTATGCATAATATATGGCAGAGGCTGGCATTAGACTAGTGAATGTACATCAACAGGGGACAGGCAAGGTAACCATTTGCTGTCAGGGGCCTCCTTCAGGCCCTGGGTCATTCTGCTGCTTCCAGCAAGGTTCAGGCCTTGTCAGACACCAGACCAGAAGTGCACACTCCTCTGTTGGAAGGTCAGGGATATGTCAGTCAGGGTAGAAAAGGATGGAATATGGGACAGGATCCATGCCAAAGGATGTCCAGGAGAGGCAGGAGGAAGGATCTTCTTCTCTGCCAAGTGTTATAGCTCTTATAATAAGCATGCAGGGGAGAAAGACCCTTTCTTTAGCATAGTGAAACTTTATTGCTCTTATACCTAAGCTGACAGTGCTGGGATGGGCAGCTTCAAGGATCTTGGCACTCCTGGACTTAGATGAACAGTAGGGAAAATCCAATGGCTGTTTTTTGGAATAACCAGCAACTGGCCACCACAAGTGGGCACTGTGGTGAATGGAGTGAGAGAGTGGCAGAAGCTTGGCCACTTGGATGACTGACAGTGGTGATTGAGATGTGAGCCGGATAGGTTGCAGTGGCAGCAGTAGTAGGGGTGTGAGCTGGTGCTCCAGATGCTCAGAGACAAGCCCTGGCTGGCACAAGTAGGACACCTGGCTAGGGAACAAAGGCAGTGAGGCAGCAGCCTGCACCCCAAGCAGTCCTAACTAGGCAGGTGGATCCAGCAATAAGTTCTTCGTTCTCAAGCCTAAAATAAACAGTGAGTCTCAGACAATCATGGTGGAGGAATGGGGAGAGAGGGAGGGAGGGAGGGAGGGAGGGAGAGAGAGAGAGAGAGTTTATTTCATGAAAAGGGACATTACAAATATTGGGCAGTGAAGACGGGTTTTGGAGATGAATGTATTTGATTCACTGGGGCTAAGAGTGCAGGGATACTTCAGTAACATGGTACTATCATAAGAAAGGGAAGACAGTACTTAATTATCCCATGAGCAGTGGGTTTGGGGGAAGAACTCCAAGTATGGTTAGAGGTGTGGACAAAGGTCATTGGCTAAAAGCCATGCCACCAAGAGATCTTATTACCATGGGAGTTTTCAGGTGATCACTGGGTGATTTTCTTATCAGCAGAAAGGGTTGGGGCTATAACTTCCCTGAGGGCTACATCACAATCTTCAGATAGAGGGTATGGGATTTGGGTTTCCCCAGATCAGGTAGAAGAGGGAACTCTGCTGAGAAAAGAAAGTCTGTCTTTTAGCACTGAGCTCAGGGACTTTCTAGTAATATCAGACTTTGATCTTACCAGCAGAATCTAATAACCTTGATATTAAATTTGATGCAATCATTCCCTGTCTGCATCAGAGAAACTCATCCACAGAGCAATTGAAAGATTTAATGCCTGTTGTTAAAAACAACACTGCTCTGGATATAATCAAGGACAGAACAGCTTCAGAAGATAAAACAAAAAATGTAAGAAAGACCAGAAAACAATTATTTTGGCAAACTGCTATAAATGATTAGAGACCAAAGGTAAAAATACAAATAAATGACATTGAAATTGAAAATTTAGTAGACACAGAAGCAGATGTGACAATAATTTCACCAAAACCTTGTCATCTAGATTGGTCTCTTCAGGAAGTAAATATTCAGCTTCTAGCAATTGGAACTTTATCTCATGTGAAACAAAGTGCAGGATGGGTTGAGTGTGCAGGGCCCAAAGGACACATAGGAAAATAAAATCCATATGTGGGTAATATAGCCATCAACTTATAGGGACATAATTTGTTGCTGGAATGGAAAACACAGATTAACAATCCTCCTATCTAAGAAACAAACCATAAAGTAAAGAATGCTTCTGAGGCAAATATTAAAATGGATTATCAAAAATAGTCACAAAATGTTCATGTTGTCCATAAGCAGGACACAACTGTTGGTCTTATCTTTTTTTTCTAGTTTTTTTGAGACAGGGTTTTTCTGTGTAGCCTTGGCTGTCCTGGACTCAGTCTGTAGAGCAGGTTGGCCTTGATCTTACAGAGATCCACCCGTCTCTGCTTCCCAAGTGCTGGAATTAAAGATGTGAGCCACCATGCCTGGGTAACTGTTGGTTTTTCAAAGGTACCAACCGCCCTACCTTTAAAATGGTTAACTGACAAACCTGAGTGGATAGAACACTGGCCTCAGAAAAATTACAGGTCCTAGGACAGTTGGTATAGGAGCAGCTAAATGCTCAATATAGAATCAACCAGTCCATGGAATTCTCCTATATTTGTCATTAAAACAAAATCTGGAAATTGGAGAATGTTAACAGGCCTTCACATTCCTACTCTGTGCTCAACATGTTAAAAGGTATCACTGGAAAATTCTTCCATAAGGAATTAAATAGTCCAACACTGTATATTCATAAACAGTTTTATCAACCTAAAATTTACCATTATGTGGATGATATCTTACTGGCTGATTCAGATGCAGATACCTTAAAAATGATGGTGAAAAGAGAATTGCTGGAAATTTCAAAATGTTCCTGAAAAAAAAATACAAAGAGGAGGTTATATTAGTTATTTAGCATATAAGATAGGTGTATATAAAGTTCATTTGAGGCTGAGAGAGAATTGGCTTTGGTAGAAAAGAAATTACAGGATGCACACGTAAATTGCTTAGATCCAAAGATTGATTATACTTCAGTTATTTTGCCTTCTATTCATCTTCCACAGGAATTCTTATGCAGAGATAAGATATCTCAGAATGGATATTTTCAACACAAAAACAGAATAAAAAATTAAATACCCATGTGGAAAGTTTTCTAAATTGATTCTGAAAGGGAAAATGAGACATTGTCAATTAGCAGGAACAGACCAGCAGAAATTGTGGTACCTTTTACAAATGCTGAAATTGCCTCATTATAGGCAGAAAGAAAACACTGGCATAGAGCTTGCAGTTTTTTTTGGGGGGGAGAGATTAACAAAAATATCCCCAAAGCAAGCAACTTCAGTTTATAAAAAGTACTAATTGGGTTCTTCCTCATATAGTAAAAGGGATACCAATTTCTGGAGCCTCTACTATACTGATGCAAATAAATCAGGAAAGGTAGGTTATAAGTCTGTAAAAATATGTAAAGTGCCTCAGAGCACTCATGATTCAGTTAAAAAATCAGAACTGTATGCTATTCTGATGGTATTATTAGATTTTTCTGAATCTCTTAATATAGTTACTGACTCTCAATATGCCGAAGGAGTTGCTTTACATGTTGAAACAGCTGAACCTATTCTGGATGATTCAGAACTAACTTAGCTATTTATTCAACTATAACAAGTAATCATAAATATAAATCATTCATTGCATATAACATACATCAGGCAGGGCATGTCTACCAGGCCCTCTAGCACAAGATAATGTTAAAATTGATCAGCTATTAACAGTAAAATGTGACAGAAGCCTCAGAATTTCATAAGAAACACCATGTTAACCACAAAGGTTTGAAGAAAGATATTTCTATCACTTGGAAACAAACCAAGTCAAGGAAATTATAAGGACATGTCCGATTGTTATTGGTATAACCAAACTCCATTACCTGTAGGAAGTAACTCAAAAGGTGTCCAAAAAACCCGAAATTTGATAAAGGATGTGTTTCACTTTGCAGAGTTTGGAAAATTAAATTATGTGCTTCATACCATACATAGATTTCAATGGGCAACTGCTTTTAAGTTCTGAAAAGACTGATTTGGTAATTACACATTTATTAGAAGTTATGGCTATTATGGGGATAAATTTACAAATTAACACTATCAGTGTTGCAGTATACATCTCTAGTAAATTGAAACAGTTTTTTTTTTTTGCATTTTACAACATAAAGCATATTACAGGTATATCACACAATCCTACAGGACAAGCAGTTATACAAAGATCTATTTGCACTTTAAAAGACATGAATAATAAACAGAAAGGGGTAATAAAGATCCCCCAGAAATAGATTACACAGTGCTTTATTAACCTTAGATATTTAAAATGCTAATGAGAAGAGATCAGAGAGACATTTGTTAGTAGAAAAGACTACTGAATTAAATCAACCTGTATTTTTTTAAAGATGTGTTGGCCTCAGAATAAAAACTGAGATATGCTAGAGGCTGGAAGCCATCAGGGACTGCAAGGTGAGACCCCAGACCCTTCTCTCAATTCCTTGCCTGCTGGCCCCTCTGGGTGTAGAGAACAGGAACCAGGTGGAAGGAGGATGAGTGGCAACAGAGCTCACACAGACTCCCCTGAATCAAACTCTGGAGATCAGACTCAAGGTGCAGTTCTAACTTCATTGCACAACAACAGATCTTATATACAAAGTAGGAACCAATGACAGTAAGCAACATCAGCTAAGCACACAAACAGGGGTCAGCCTAGTGTATGTAATTAGGAAGAAGTATGGGGAGGGTATAAGGTTAGAAGAGTTAGAACACCTTAGAAGAGTTCTGCAAAGAAGGGGAAAGCAGCCATTGCTCCAGCCTTGGACCCATTTTGAGATTTCACTAGTGTTCTAGGAGTCACTAGTAGATAACACTGTGTGCAGTGAGTCAGGATTGCACGAGGAGACATACGAACCACTGACATCTCACTTGCCATTCCCTATGGGGCTCCATAAGATTTATCTTGGCACTCCTCACATCCAGGCAAACCCAGCAGCAGTAAGATCTGTCCTGTTCCATCTGCACATCATCTCCATCTCCCAGGCCCTAGAGATTCCTGATATCCCAGAGGCCAGAAGTCATTAGGGACTGCCAAGTGAGACCCAAGATTCCTCCCCCAATTCTTTGCCTGCCAAGCCCCTCCAGGCAAACCTAGCAGCAGTTAGGTCTGCTTGTGATCTCTGAGAGCCATCTCCTGGGCCCCAGTTCTACCTGTAATCCCAGAGGCCTATTGTTTTCAGGGCCTTCCATGCCTGCCAACACCAAGGACAACCAGATGACTAAAGACTAGCTTAAGAGCACAATCAACAAAACCCAGGACAATATGGCACCACCAGAACCCAGCTATCTTACTATGACAAACTGCAAATATCCTAATGAACTTGAGAGGCAAGAAAGCCACCTTAAATGTAAACTTATGAAGATTACAGAGGCTTTTAAAGAGGAAATGTATAAATCCATCAAGTAAATACAAGAAAAAATAAGTGAAGGAAATGAATAAAAAACCCTTACAGAAATATAGAAAAATACAATCAAACAGGAGAAGAAAATGGCTAAAATTGTTCAAGAACTGAAAATGGAAATAGAAGCATTAAAGAAAGCATAAGCTGAGGCAATTCTAGATATGGAAAACCAGGGAAAGAGAACAGGAACCACAGAAAAGAGCCTCATGAACAGAATACCAGAGATGGAAGAGAGAATCTCAGGCATAGAGATACAATAGAAGAAATTGATACATCAGTCAAAGAACATGAAAAGTCAAAAAAGCTTCTAACACAAAACACCCAGGAAATTTGGGATACTATGAAAAGACCAAACCTAAGAATAATAGGAACAGAAGAAGGAGAAGATTCCAAGGTCAAAGGCCCAGAAAATATCTTCAAAAAATGATAGAAGAAAATTTCCCTAAACAAAAGAAAGAGATGCCTATACAAGAGGCTTACAGAACACCAAATAGATTGCATAAAAATCCTCAACTACATAATAATCAAAGCACTAATCAAACAGAACAAAGAAAGAATATTATATCCACAAGGGTTAAGGGCCAAGTAACATATAAAGTCAGACCTATTAGAATTATGCCAGAGTTCTCAACAGAGACTTTAAAAGCCAGAAGATTCTGTACAGATGTTATGCAGTCTCTAAAAGACCAAAAATGCCAGCCCAGACCACTAGACACAGCAAAATCACCATAGATGGAGAAAACAAGATATTCTATGATAAAACCAAATTTAAACAATATCTTTCCATTAATCCAGCCCTACAGAGGATAACTGAAGGAAAATTATGTCAGGAAATCCTGCTGCTAATGTCGAAGTCTGGTATTACTGGGAAACCCCTGAGCTTGGCGCAAAAATGATGGACTCCCTTTGTAAGTAGGGTTCCTTCTTCTCTACTTGATCTGGAGAAACCCCAGATTCTCTATCTGAGGAATGTCATGTAGCCCTCAGGGAGATGATAGGTCCAAGTGTTTTTCCTGGAAAAAAAAAAAAAAACTGGTTCAGTTAGCACCCGGGATTCCTGGAAATAGCTCCCCATTCTAATAAGATATTCTAAGTACCATAGCTTTCAGCCAATGATCTTTGTGCATGCCTCTAACAATGCCTGGAGTTCTTCCCCCACTCCAGCTGCCCAGAATAATTAGATACTGTGTTCCCCTTAAGAAATGAATGTACTGCTTGCTGCATATACATGAGGTATCCCTGGTACTTCTAGCCCCAGAAAATCAAACACATTCTTCCCCCAAACCCCTCGCACCGCCCAAGATTTATAATGTCCTTGTTCTCTCATTCTATTGCTACACCATGATCACCTGAGATTCACTGTTTATTTTGGGCTTGAGAAGGAAAGGCTTTCTCTCACCCAGAAGAATTCATCACTGGATTCACCTGCCTAAGCCAAGCTCCTGTTTCCTGGAACCTGTGTCTCGGTGCACATTGGACAGACTAGCTCCTGCAGCTACTGTCATCTCTGAAGCTCCCTGAGGTGCTGAGCTTCTGCCTGCCCATGCTATCTACCACAGTGCTCACCTGCAGCTGCTAGTTGCTGGCTGTTCCTGAAGCAGCTTCCAGATTCTCTCAAGTCAAATTGGACTCCTGAAGTCACTTGGCTCAGTTCAGGAGCTCCAAGTTCCTTACAGATGTCTGGGATGGTGTGGGCAGGTTAGCTAAAAGAGCTGTGACTTTTTGTTATGCTGCAGAGAGAGTCTATTTCTCCTTCATGCTTATCATAAGGGCTATAACATTTGGTGGTTGAGATAATCCACTTTCTTGCCTCTCAATGATATCCTGTGACACTGATCCCAACCTGTGTTTCATTCTTTTCTGCCTGGAAACCAACGTTGCCCAGACCTTCTCTCAGAGAAGCACATACTTCCATCTTGGTACCTGACAAGTCCCCAAACAGCTCCCTGGAATATGGCAAAACTCTAGCATAAGGAGGATAACTACACTGAAGAAAACACAGGAAATAATTTCACAAAACAAAACCAAAACAAGGGAAACACACACCACCACCACCACCATCAACATCAAAATATCAGGGTTGAGCAATCATTGGTCATTAATATCTCTCAATACAAATGAACTTAATTCCCCAATAAAAAGACATAGGATAACATGGTGGATGGAAAAACAGGGTCTACCATCCTGCTGAATACAAAAAAACACACCTCAGCAACAAAGATATACATTACCTCAGAGTAAAGGGCTGGAAAAGATTTTCCTAGATCCAAGAAACAACCTGGAGTAGCCATTCTAATATCTAATAAAATAGACTTTCAACTAAAATTAATCAAAAGAAATGGGGAAGAATACTTTGCACACATCAAAGGAAAAATCCACCAAGATGACATCTCAATTCTGAATATATATGACCCAGATGCAAGACCACCCACATTTGTACAAGAACTATTTCTAAAGCTTAAATCCCACATAGAACTCCACACATTAATAGTTGGAGACTTCCACACCCCACTTTCACCAATGTACACATCATCAAGACACAAACTAAACAAAGACATAATGAAACTTACAGGCATTATAAATCAAAAGGACCTACTAGATATCTATAGAACATTTTACCCAAACATCAAAGAATATAACTTTGTCTTAGCACAAAAGGAGCCTTCTCCAAAATTGACCATATACTCATTCAAAAAGCAAGCCTCAACAGATATACAAAGATTGAAATAATCCCTTGTTTCTTGTCAGGCCTCATGCATTAAAGCTGGACTTCCAACAACAACAGAAACAAGAGGAAACCTACAAACTCATGGAAACTGAACAACTCTTTACTCAGGGTCAGGGAAGAAATAAAAAAAGAAATTAAAGACTTTCTAGAATTCAATGAAAATAAAGGTACAACATACCCAAATTTGTGGGACACAATGAAAAAGTGCTAAGAGGAAAGTTGATAGCAATAAGTGCTTTCATAAAGACATTGGAGAGATCATATACTAGCAGCATAACAGCACATCTGAAAGAACAAAAAGAATCAAATATAAAAAGAGGAGTATAAGGCAGGAAATAATCAAACTAAGCACTGAAATCAATAAATTAGAAATAAAGGTAATACAAAGATATAATGAAACTAAAAGCTGGTTCTTTGAGAAAATCAACAAGATAGACAAACGCTTAGCCAAACTCTCTAAAAGGCAGAGAGATAATATCCAAATTAACAAAATCAGAAATAAAAAGGGAGTCATAACAACAGACACTGAAGAAATTCAAAGAATTATTAGGTCTTACTTCAAAAGCCTCCACAAAACTGAAGAATCTGAGTGAAATGTCAATTTTCTTGATGATTCTACTTACCAAAGTAAAATCAAATTCAGATAAACAATGCAAATAGTCCTCTAATACCTAAGGAAATAGAAGCAGTCATTAAAAGTCTCCCAACAAAAAAATAAGCCCAAGGCCAGATAGTTTTAGTGTAGAATTCTACCAGAATTTCAAAGAAGAACTAACATCAATACTCCACAAACTATTCCACAAAATAGAAACAGAAGGAAAACTGCCAAACTCATTCTATGAAGCTATAGTCACTCTGACACATAAACATTGATGCAAAATACTCAGCAAAATACTCACAAACTGAATCCTAGAACACATCAAAGACACCATCCACCATGATCAAGTAGGCTTCATCTCAGGGATGCAGGGATGGTTCAACATATGAAAATCCATCAATATAATCCATCATATAAAAAACTGAAAAAAAAACCCCACAGTATATGCTGAAAAAAGCCTTTGACAAAATCCAACAACCCTTCATGATAAAAGTCTTGGAAAGATCAGGGATACAAGACCCACACCTAAACATAATAAAGGCAATACACATCAAACCAATAGCCAACATCAAATTAAATGGAGAGAAACTTAAAGCAAGTCCACTAAAATCAAGGACAAGATAAGGCTGTCCACTCTCACAACATCTATTCAGAATCATACTGGAAGTTCTAGCTAGAGCAGTAAGACAACTAGAGGAGATCAAGGAGATACAAATTGGAAAGTAGTAAGTCAAAGTATCTCTATTAAGAGATGATATGATAGTATAGATAAGTGACCCACAAAATTCTATCAGAGAACTTCCCAAAGCCTGCCAGTAAGACCAAGGGTCATTGATCAGGGGCTTGAGGATTGAAAAGAATTAAGAAAAAAAGAAGTTGAGAAGTTAAGGCTGAGATGAGAATTAAGAATCATAACATGGGATCCGGAGGACTGCTATTAACTCTTGCAACAACAGTAGCCCAGTTTATTGTGCAGCAGTTTCTATAAGTCAAGCAAACAGATTATGTTTAGTACAGAGAAGTTTGATTCAGTTTCCATAGGAACATAATCACAAAGGCAGAACAAACTGTTCTATTGATTACAATTAACAATCAGCTACATATTCCTATGATATCTTCCCCTTCTGATCCCAGAAGAATCAGTAGTCTAAGATACAATAGAAACTTGGTATGTAAAATTCCTTTATGTCAAAGGGGTCACAGAAAGAATCACATTATCAGAACATATTATTATTGTAGAGAGAAAGTGAAGATTGCCAAGCAAGCCATGCTGAGAATGTGAAGCCAGCCATTATCAGCCTGAGAAGGTGAAGCCAGCCAAGTCAGTCAGCCATTACCAGGCTGGTAATAAGATCTCCCAAGGCAGCTGTCCTAAAATCCATATGGCTACCCACAGAGAACTTCAAAAGTTGGAAAACACCTTCAGCAAAATGACTGGATATCAAAATAACTAAAAAAAAAAAAAATTCAGTATCCCTCCATTATACAAATGATAAACTGGTTGATAAAGAAATTAGGGAAACAATACCTTTCACAATAAATAATATAAAATATCTTGAGGCAACTCTAACCAAGTAAGTGAAAGACGTCCTGTATGATAAAAACTTCAAGTCTTTGAAGAAAAAAATTGAAGAGGACATCAGAAGATGGAAAGACCTCCCATATTCGTGGATCAGTAGGACTAACATAATAAAAATGGCCATCTTGCCAAAACCAATCTACAGATTCAATACAATTCCAAAAAAAAAAAATTCTGACACAATTCTTTTTTTTAAATACACCACATTTATGAGAGTTAATTGGCCCAGCATACATTCCTAATGTCCAGTCCATACATATTTGGCCCCTGACTTTACCATTCTACCATCTACCATCTCCATGAGTTTAAAATTCTATATCTGACTCAGTTTTCATACTAACTTGCATCACTATTTTAAAAACATCTTCTTAGATCCAGAACACCCTCTTGATTCCTAAACAACTCAAAATTTAACTATGAGACTCTAGCTATCTATTCTTTTTTTTTTTGTTTTTTTCGAGAGAGGGTTTCTCTGAATATCTCTGGCTGTCCTGGACTCGCTTTGTAGACCAGGCTGGCCTCGAACTCACAAAGATCCGCCTGCCTCTGCCTCCCAAGTGCTGGGATTAAAGGCGTGCGCCACCACCGCCCGGCTAGCTATCTATTCTTCAACCACCTCAGAGACCTGAGAGGGATAAATATATCTGATTATGTAGGAAGTGCAGGGCCTGCATCATCCAAAACTAAGAAATGACATATCAGTGGCTGCCTGGACAGTTCCCGTTTTCTCTCCATATGTTACAGCATCAATCTTCAGCCTTTTGGTCCCGTTTCTCTGACAGAGATTGATTGTAGAGCAGGAATTATGAAGGACTTACCTACCCTGTCTTGGCAGAGCTAGGCTGTCGAATTTCCTGCTACCAAGTTTTGTCCTTTTTGGACAGCAGTGTGTCTACAGTTGAAGGAAGGGGTTTTTCATGCCAAGAGATAGGCTTGCCACTAATTTAACCATTTCACACTGGAGATTCTTCAATGCTCATATTCTACTTGGAGTAGAATAGGGGGTGCTGTCAGGAGCTGATATGTCTCGATATCAAAAAAAATCTTAATTTAAGAAATCATCTTTGAATGCCATATTCTGCAGATCTCTTGGGGTTTTTGAAGATGCCCTATCTATCTCTTGTATTTAGATAAGCAAATGTTGCTTGTCTCTTAACAACTTGATTTCTGAGTAGCTTAGAGAATATCTATGATAGACTGTCATAGTAGCTAACAAAATGACACGCTTGCATGACTAGGAGTTTGTACTTCTTAACTATCCTAAACGGTTTAAGACGGTTGGTATCAAGAGGCCAGAGCTTCACATTTCATTTTTTTTCCTTTATTTTTTATTTCTTCAAGTTACATCTCAATCGCAGTCCCCTCCCTATTCCCCCTCCAGTCCCACACTCCCACCCTCAACCCCCCATCCTCTTCCCTTTTTTTTTTCTTTTAAGTTTAAGGTATATCTTATTTCCCCCTACAGTTTCTCCTTTAAGTCCAACAAATGACTCTTTCTCTTATAATAATAAATACAATACAGTACAACAGAGGTAATTAGGCCACAGTTATGAGGGTTATATGGCTTAACGTACATTCCCAATGACCAGTCCATATGTATTTGGTACCTGACTTTAACATTCTACTATATAAACATCTCCATGAGTTTAAAGTTCTATATCTGACATTCATAACATTCATAATAATTGCAACACAATTTTAAAAGTATCTTCTTAGATGTATAACACTCTCTTGACTCCTAAACAACTCAAAATTTAATTATGAGACTTTATCTATCTGTTCTTCAATCATCTCAGAGACCTGAGAGGGATAAATATATCTGATTTTATAGGAAGTACAGTGTCTGCAGCTTCCCAAACTAAGAAATGACATACCAGTGGCTGCCTGGACAGTTCCATTTTCTCTCCATACATTACAGCATCGCTCTTCAGTTGTTTGGCCCTGCTTCTCTGACAGACATTGATTGTAGAGCCGGGGTTATGAAGGACTTACCTACCCTGTCTTGGCAGAGCTAGGCTGTCGACTTACCTGCTTCCAGGTTTTGTCCTTTTTGGATAGCATTCTGTCTACAGTTGGAGCAAGGGGCTTTTCCTACCAAGAGATAGGCTTGCGACTAATTCAATCATCTCCCACTGGAGATTCTTCGATGCTTATCTTCTACTTGGAGGAGAATAGGGGGTGCTGTCAGGCGTTGATATGTCTTGATATAAAAAAATCTAAAGTTACGAAAACATCTTTGAATGCCATATTCTGCAGATCTCTTGAGGTTTTTGAAGAGGACCTATGTATCTCTTATATTAGGGTAAGCAGATGTTGCTTGTCTCTTACCAGGTTTATTTCTGATTAGCTTAGCAAGTAACTATAATAGGCTATCATAGTACCTAACAGAATGACTGGCTTGCATAACCATTAGTTTGCATTTCTTAATTATCCTAAACAGTTCACGACAGTTAGTAGTAAAAGGCCGAAACATCACATTTCATTTTTTTTTCTTTACCTCCTAACACTTCCATCCCATTTCTCTGGGGTGGGGTGTCCTTATATAACAGTCCCTCATCTCAGTTGAGAGGCCGTATGAGGGCAAAGAGCCTCTTCATTCATTGGGGATCTATGAAGCAGTACCATCAGTGAAAAGTGTCTCGTTGTCTGGGAGAGAGAACTACTAAACAAACAAATCAATAAGCATACAATAGATAAAAAAGACTAAGAAATAGAAAAAAATATAACTAATATATAAAAAAATAAATAAAAAATAAAATTAAAACAAAGAAGTCTATGTCCAAGTTCCCTTTGGTGTGTTAGTTGTAGTATCGATACCTTCTACTATATAGCTAAAATCCTACTATAAGTGAATAGATGCCATATGTGTCCTTCTGAGTCTGGGTTAGTTCACTCAGGATGAGCTTTTCTAGTTCCATCCATTTGGCTGCAAATTGCATAATTTCATTGTTTCTGATAGCTGAATAATATTCCATTGTGTAGATGTACCACAGTTTTTTAACCCATTCTTCGGTTGAGGGACATCTGGGTTGTTTCCAGTTTCTAGCTAGTACAAATAAGGCTGCTATAAACATAGATGAGGAAACTTCTTTATGATTCCGTGAAGAGGCATTTGGGTGAATACCCAGAAGTGGTATGGCTGGGTCCTGAGGCAGAGCTATTCCAAGTTTTCTAAGATATCGCCAGACTGACCTCCATAGTGGTTGCACAAGCCTGCATTCCCACCAGCAATGGAGTAGGGTACACCTTTCTCCACACCCTCACCAGCATGTGCTGTCAGTTGAGTTTTTGATCCTAGCCATTCTGACAGGTGTGAGATGGAATCTCAGAGTCGTCTTGAGTTGCATTTCTCTGATGATTAAGGATGTTGAGCATTTCTTCAAGTGTCTCTCAGCCATTAGGGATTCCTCCTTTGTGAATTCTCTATTTAGCTCTGTCCCCCATTTTTTGATTGGATTATTTGGTTTCTTGGCATTTAATTTCTTGAGTTCTTTGTAGATTTTGGATATTATCCCTCTGTCAGTTGTGGGGTTGGTGAAGATTTTCTCCCAGTCTGTAGGCTGCCGTTTTGTTCAAATGACAGTGTCCTTTGCCTTTCAGAAGCTTTTCAGTTTCATGAGGTCGCATTTATTGATTGTTGATCTCAAGTCCTGAGCTGTTGGTGTTCTGTTCAGGAAGTTGTCGCCTGTGCCAATTAGTTCGAGGGTTTCTCCCACTTTATCTTCTAGTAGATTTAGTGTGACCAGCCTTATGTTAAGGTCTTTGATCCACTTGGACTTAAGTTTTGTACAAGGTGATATGTATGGGTCTAGCTTCATTCTTTTACAAATGGACATCCAGGTGGACCAGCACCATTTGTTGAAGATGCTGTCCTTCTTCCATTGTGCTGTTTTGGCGTCTTTGTCAAAAATTAGGTGGCCATAAGTGTGTGGGTCTATTTCTGGATCTTCAATTCAATTCCATTGATCTACTGGTCTGTTTCTATACCAATACCATGCTGTTTTTACAACTATTGCTCTGTAGTACAGCTTGAAATCTGGGATGGTAATACCTCCAGATGTTTTTTTATTGTACAGGATTGATTTAGTTATTCTTGGCTTTTTGTTGTTCCATATGAAATTGAGACTAGCTCTTTCCAAGTCTATAAAAAATTGTGTTGGTATTTTGATAGGAATTGCATTGAATCTATATATTGCTTTTGGTAGGATGGCCATTTTTATTATGTTGATCCTACCTATCCATGAGCATGGGAGATCTTTCCATGTTCTAAAGGCCTCTTCCATTTCTTTCTTCAAGGGCTTGAAGTTCTTGATGTACAGGTCCTTTACTTGCTTGGTTGGAGTTACCCCCAGGTATTTTATATTGTTTGTGGCTATTGTGAAGGGGGTTATTTCCCGTATTTCTTTCTCAGCCCTTTTGTTTGTTGTATAAAGAATGGCTTCTAATTTTTTTGAATTAATTTTGTATCCAGTCACTTTGCTGAAGGTGTTTATCAGCTGTAAGAGTTCTCTGGTGGAATTTTTGGGGTTGCTTATGTATAGTATCATATCATCTGCAAATAGGGATAATTTGACTTCTTCATTTCCGATGTTTATCCCCTTGATGTCCTTTAGTTGTCTTATTGCTCTAGCAAGAACTTCAAGTACTATATTGAAGAGATATGGTGAAAGTGGACATCCTTGTCTTGTCCCTGAGTTTAGAGGAAATGCTTCAAGTTTCTCACCATTTATTTTGATGTTGGCCACTGGCCTGCTGTATATTGCCATTATTATTTCTAGGTACAGCCCTTGTATGCCCGTTCTCTCCAGAACTTTTAGCATGAAGGGGTGTTGAATTTTGTCAAATGCTTTTTCTGCATCTAGCGAGATTATCATGTGGTTTTTTTCTTTCATCTTGTTTATATGGTGAATGACGTTGATAGATTTTCATATGTTGAACCATCCTTGCATCCCTGGGATGAAGCCTACTTGATCATGGTGTATGATACTTTTGATGTGTTCTTGAATTCAGTTTGCTAGTATTTTATTAAGTATTTTTGCATCTATGTCCATGAGGGAGATTGGTCTGAAGCTCTCTTTCTTTGTTGGGTCTTTGTGTGGTTTAGGAATCAGGGTGATTGTGGCCTCGTAGAATGAGTTTGGCAATGTTCTTTCAGATTCTATTTGGTGAAAGAGTTTGAAAAGTATTGGTGTTAGCTCCTCTTTGAAGGTCCGGTAGAATTCCGTGCTAAAATCATCTGGCCCTGGGCTTTCTTTGGTTGGGAGATTTTTAATGACTGCTTCTATTTCCTTAGGGGTTATAGGGCTGTTTAATCTGTTTATCTGATCTTGATTTAGCTTCGGTAGGTGGAATCTATCAAGATAATTGTCCATTTCACTTAAGTTTTCAAATTTGGTGGAGTATAGATTTTTAAAGTAGGATCCAAATATTTTCTGGATTTCCTCAATGTCTGTTGTTATTTCACCCTTTTCATTTCTGATTTTGTTGATTTGTGTTTTCTCCCTCTGTCTTTTAGTTAATTTGGCTAAGGGTCTGTCTATTTTGTTGATTTTTCTCGAAGAACCAACTCTTGGTTTCATTGATTCTTTGTATAGTTCTTTTTGTTTCTAAGTTGTTGATTTCAGCCCTAAGTTTAATGATCTTCTGCCTTCTGCTCCTTTTGGGGGTATTTGCTTCTTTTTTTTTTTCCAATTCACCCAGTTTGGTTGTTAATTCGTTAATATGAGCTTTCACTATTTTCTTTTTAAGACACTTAGTGCTATGAATTTTCCTCGTAACGCCGCTTTCATTGTGTCCCATAGGTTTGGTTATGTTGTGTCTTCATTTTCGTTGGATTTTAAGAAGTCTTTGACTTCCTTTTTTATTTCTTCCCTGACCCAGTGGTCCTCTAGTAAAGAGTTGTTCAATTTCCATGTGAGTGTAGACTTTCTGTTGATTATTTTGCTATTGAAGTCCAGCTTTACTTCATGGTGGCCTGATAAGATACAAGGGGTTATTTCAATTTTCTTGTATCTGTTGAGGCTATCTTTGTGTCCAACTATATGGTCGATTTTGGAGAAGGTTCCGTGAGGTGCTGAGAAGAAGGTGTATTCTTTTGTGTTTGGGTGAAACGTTCTGTAGATATCTGTTAGGTCCATTTGGTTCATGATCTCTGTTAGACTCTTTATTTCTCTGTTTGGCTTCTGTCTTGATGATCTGTCCATAGTTGTGAGTGGGGTGTTGAAGTC
Organism: Lophiomys imhausi; assembly: GCA_907164525.1. NCBI lineage: Eukaryota > Metazoa > Chordata > Mammalia > Rodentia > Muridae > Lophiomys > Lophiomys imhausi. The sequence goes on along the minus strand of CAJQZJ010032507.1, from coordinate 74,786 downwards.
TCCCACTATTAAGGTGTTTGGATCGATGTGCGATTTAAGTTTTAGAAGCGTTTCTTTTATAAATGTGGGGTTTTCTATTCCCTCTGTTTTCTTGGGTGTAGTTATCTTCTCTGTGTTGGAATTTTCATTCTAGGATCCTCTGTAGGGCTGGGTTTGTGAGGAGATATTTGAATTTGATTTTGTCATGGAATATCTTGTTTTCTCCTTCTATGTTGATAAAGAGTTTTGCTGGGTATAGTAGTCTGGCTGTCTGGCTGGGCACCTCTGTTCTCTCAGGGCTTGTAGGACATCCGCCCAGGCCCTTCTAGCTTTTAAAGTTTCTGAGGAGAAGTCAGGTGTGATTCTGATGGGTCTGCCATTGTATGTGACTTGGCCTTTTTCTCTTACAGCTTTTAATATCCTTTCTTTGTTCTCTACATTTGGAGTTTCTATTATTATGTGGCGAGAGGAGTTTCTTTTCTGATCTAATCTGTTTGGTGTTCTGTAAGCCTCTTGGATTTTTACTGGCATCTCTTTCTTTAGGTTTGGGAAGTTTTCTTCTATGATTTTGTTGAAGATATTTCCTGGACCATGGAGTCGGGAGTCTTCTCTTTCCTCTATGCCTATAATTCTTAGGTTCCGTCTTTTCATTGAGTCCTTGATTTCTTGGATGTTGTGGGTGAGAGATTTTTTAGCCTTCTAATTTTCTTTGGATGTTGTACTGATTTCTTCCATCGAATCTTCCATGCCTGAGATCCTGTCTTCCATCTATTGCATCCTATTTTTCATACTCACATCTGTAGTTCCTGTTCTCTTCTCTTGATTCTCCATTTCCTCTTTTAACTCTGACTGTGTTTTCTTTATTGTTTCCATTTCTATTTTCATGTCTTGAATGGTAGTGTTCGTTTTTACAATTCCTTCTCCAGTTTGCTTGTTTTTGTCTGGAGATCTTTCATTGCTTTATCCTTTTCCTGTTCAAGCTGGGTCACCTTGGCTTGGAGCTCTTTAATGATGTTATTCATTGTTTTGACTTGTAGAATTGTGGCTTCTTTGAATTCCTTCATAGTTTTAAGTTCTTCTTGAAGGGACTTTATCACTTTCCATAATGTTGAATTGTCATCGTTTTCATATGTTTCTGCTGTTGTGAGGTCATCCGAATTAGATGAGCTAGGATAGTTCTGCATTGTTGGAGTCATATTTCCTTGATTTCTCTTTTTTTTTTTTGGACCTTTGGCCATATGGATGTGTTTAGCTGTCTGCTCTCGACTTCTGGGCTTGGATCCACAGGGGATGGTTTGGTGTAACAGTTGAATTGCTTGGCTATCTGTCGTTGCTTACAGGGGGATCTCAGGGTCACTGTGTTTGTAATAGCCTGAAGCACTGTGAGCTGGTGCAGCCTATTCCCAGGTAATGAGGAATGGCCCAGGATTGTTTCACTGCTCCCAAGTCTGACTTCTCTATGTTGCACACTGAATGATCAGCCTGTAGTGTTTCTGATGGTATGGACCTGTTTGCCCAGGCTCGGATTCTGTGGACTCTGGTTGTCCCCAAGGAGACTGAGAGGGCCTGGCTCCATGCCTAATATGTCTGCGTTTTCCAGAATACAGCTATCGTCCCTGGGCTTCTGGCTTCTATGTTTTGGAGCCCTCAGCCTCTGTGTGTCTCCACTGCTAGCTCTGCCTCTGTGTGCCTCTGTGCGTGCCCAGCCCTGCCACTTCACTGTGCGGGCTTCCCCGCCAGCTCCTGCACTACGGGGCGTGTGCCTTTGCCCCATCCCCCTGTGCGGTCTTCCGCCTGGCTCCTTCATTGCGGGTGCATGCCTCTGCCCCGACCCCCTGTGAGGTCTTCCGCCCGGCTCCTTCCTTGCGGGTGCATGCCTCTGCCCTGCGCCCCTGTTTGATCTTCCGCCCAGGTCCTTAGCTGCAGGGGCACGTGCGCGCAGCTCTGGACCTCCCGCCATGCGCCCTGCTTCTGCCTTGCTAAGACTTCAACTAGCCTGCAAAGTTCCCTAAATAGCTATAAGGTCCGCCTGAGGTGTGGGGAGTCTTGTAGACTGGTGAGTGATCCCCGTGTGGGATCTGATTCTGCCTGCTGTGTATTAAAGTAGATCTTACCCAGCGCCTCTCCAGATGGGAGTTCCTGAGTCCTAGATTTAGCGGCTTCCATGTCTGGGAGAGATGGGAGGAGAGCCTTGCCCTGGGATTTTTAACAGTCCCTTGGGAGCTGGGTGTGTTCCTGGTGGGTCTAGTCCCTCTGGTTTTTGCACAGTGTCCAACAACTCTGTGCTTTTTATGGCTCTTTTCCCCATGTTCAAAATGCGTCAGTGCGGGCCGCCGCCATCTTGGATCCCCCCCCCCCCGACACAATCCTTTAGAGACCTTGAAAGAGCAATTTTCAACTTCATATGGAACAATAAAAAATCCAGAATGGTGAAAACAATCTTGTGCAATTAAAGAACTTCTGGAGGTATCATTATACACAATTTCAAATTGTACTATAAAGCAAGAGTAATAATATCCAAAAGGTATTGGCATAAAAACAGACAGGTTAGTCAATAGAATTGAATTGAAGACCCAGAAATAAACCTACATACCTATCGACACTTGATTTTTGAAGAGGAAATCAAAACAATACAATGGAAAAAAAGCATCTTCAACAAATTCTACTGGTGTAACTGGATGTCTGCATGTTGAAAAATGCAAATAGATCCATATTTATCACCCTGAACAAAACTGAAGCCAAGTGGATCAAAGAACTCAATATAAAACCAGATACCCTAAATCTAATAGAAGAGAATGTGGGGAATAATGCTGAATGCATTGGTACAGGAGAAACTTCCTGAACAGAACACCAATAGCTCAGGCACTATGATCAACAATTAATAAGTGGGACCACATGAAACTGAAAAGCTTCATGTAAGGCAAAGAACACTTTCAATAGGACAAAATGGTAGTCTATGGATTGGGAAAAGATCTTCATCAATCCTATATCTGATAGAAGGCTAATATCCAAAATATATAAAGAACTCAAGAAAATAAACACCAATAAACCAAATAATCTAATTAAAAATGGGGTACAGAGCTAAACCAAGAATTCTCAACAGAAGAATTTCTAATTGCTGAGAATCACTTAAAGAAAAGCTTAATGTCCTTAGTCATCAGAGAAATGCAAATCAAAACTACTCTGAAATTCCATCATACACCTCTTCAGAATGGCTGGAGAGGATGTGAAACAAGGTGAGCTCTCCTCCATTGTTGGTGGGAGTTCAAACTTGTACAACCACTTTGGAAATCAATCTGGAACTTTCTCAGAAAATTATGAATAGTTCTACCTCAAGACCAAGCTATACCACTCCTGATCATATACTCAAAAAATATATTTTCCACCATACCACAAGGACATTTGCTCACATATGTTCATAGTAGATTTATTCAAAATAGCTAGAAATTGGAAAAAAACTCAGATGTCCCTCAACAGAAGAATGGATAACGAAACAGTGGTACTTTTTCACAATGGAATACTACTCAGGTATTAAAAATGAGGGCATCATGAAATATGCAGGCAAGTGGATGAAACGAAAAAAAAAATCATCCTGAGTGTGGTAACTCAGACCCAGAAATATATATTTGGTATGTACTCACTTGTAAGTGGATATTAGCTATATAGTACAAGAGAACCATACTACAATATACAGACCCATAGAAGCTAAGTAGCGAGGAAGGATCAAGGGAGGATGCTTGACTCTCATCAAGAAGGGGTTTTTGATGGCTGAGTAGTATTCCATTATGCAGAAGTACCACAGGTTTTTTTAATCCATTCCTCAGTTGAAGGACATCTGGGTAGTTTACAGTTTCTAGCTATTACAAATAAGGCTGCTATGAACATAGATGAGCAAACATCCTTGTGGTTTGGTGAGGAATCATTTGGATGTATACCCAGAAGTGGAATGCCTGGGTCTCATAGCCATTGGAGCAGGGACTGTCTGTGACATGGATTCTGTTGCCTGCTTTGGTCTCAGTGGTAGATAATATGCTTTATCCTAACGGAACTTGATTTACCCAGGTGGGTTGGTATGGAGGAGGGGGACTCCCGTTCTCTAAGGAGAAGGGGATAAGGGAATGGGGAAAAAGGGCAGGAAGGTCGGAGTGGGAGGAGAGGATGGAAGGGGCAGTGATTAGGATGAAAGTGAATAAATAAATTAATTAAAGAGAAAAAAGGATCAGAGAGTCAAACAAACAAACAAACAAAACAAACCGGGTTATGTTGGGGATGAGGTTTTGTCTTTGTTTCCACAGGAGAAAAAAAGCTGTGGATACCATCAAGATTGATAAAGATTAGATCTGAACAGGAGAAACCTTTTATATAAGAAGAGGAGATAGTTCATCAGACATCTTGGTCGTTCAGTCCAAATTAACTTATAAACACTAACAAATGCCTTTTATTTCATCAGGCATGAAAAAATAAAAACAAAAACAAATAATATTTGTGAATGATAATTCACCAAAGGCATACTTGCCTAACTGGCTTGAAATGAAAAGTGGGTTTTCCACAAGGACATTGCCTCAACAATGTGCATAGCAGCTTTATTTGTAATAGCCAGAAACTGGAAACAACCCAGATGTTCTTCAACTGAAGAATGGATAAAAACAATGGAATACTACTCAGCTATCAGAAACAAGGAAATCATGCAATTTGTAACCAAATGGATGGAACTAGAAAAGCTCACCCTGAGTGAGCTGACTCAGACCCAGAAAGATGCATATGCTCTGTATTCTCTTATAAGTGGATATTAGCCATATAGTACAGGACAACCATCCTAGAACCCACAGACCCAAACAGATAGGAACCTAGAATAACTATCCTGGGAAAAACTCCACCCAGCAGTGAGTCATTGAATCTGTTGTAGGTTAGTGGAATGCCTTGCTTTAGATGGAGTGCCATATCAAGCCCCAGTACAAGAAGAAGCTCTTAGCTCTCACATGAATGATGAACTGAGGGAGGATGTTATGTGGAGGCACACCTCATCTCAGGAGAAAGAGAGGACTGAGAAGAGGATTAGTGAGGGAGGGAAGGAGGAAAGAAGAAAGGGAGATGGGAGAGACTGGGAGAGGAGGAGGGAGCTGTCTGTGATTGAGAGGTAACTTGAAAAAACAAATTAATAAAAAAGGGTAACTAAGCATAAAAATATAATAAAAACAAAACATAAACTTTTCAAATGATGATTTACCAAAGGCATACTTGCCTTACTGGCATGAAAGGGAAAATGGTCTTAATTTCAGGTTATAAGGTTAGACTGCTGGTTGCCAAATAATTCACACACTCTTGGATATCAGTTTATAAATGTTCTTCCTATATATAAAGGATATTTTCATTGTTTGTTATTAAAATTAAGAGATTTAAAATATTGTAAGTAAATTAAGGGTTACTGTAGATCAAACTGGTTTTCTAAATCTCTAAGAATTGAAGTAATTTGTAGATAAGATACAACATTTGAGCAGGGTGCCCATGCCTTTAATTCCAGCAGAGCCAGGCAGATCACTGTAGAGTTAGTTGTCTTCTAAATTCTAGGGTTACAATGAACAGAGTGGTGATGGTTCATATCTTTAATCCCAACACTTGAGAGGCATATACCTTTAATCCCAATACACTGTAGACAGAAACATGCAAATCTCTGAGTTCAAGGCCAGCCTGACACAGAGCAAGCGCCAAAAAGATAAAAACTTAGATTCAGAGGTGGTGGTTCACACCTTTAATCCCAGCAATTGGGAGGCACAAGGCTTTGATCCCAACACTTGGGAGGAAGAAGGGGGCACATAGGATTTACAATGATTTAAGTTTAAAAGCCACTTGCAAAAGGCAGACTGAAATTCAAAGTGAATTGTCCTTTGTGATCTCTAAATATATACAGTTAATGGTATGTTTAGTTCCAAAATATGAAAGGAATTTTTTAAAATCTCAATTGAAAGATAATTCATTTTATATTATCAAAAAACTCATTTTGCTACAGGAAAGATATTACCTGCAAAAAAAAATATCACTGCAGAACTATGATTAGGGCAGGGTTTGATTCTTATCTTTCTAGGAGATTAAAATCATCCATTTAGGGAGTCCAGGGACACCTGGACAACTGAAACTTTTGTATAAAAGAGATCAGACACCAAAGAAGACAAGTAGCCCAGATGATCCAGCTTCATAGACTGCCTCAACAGCTGTTTCCTCAAAAAAATCTACATCCAGAACAACTTCAAAATGTGTAAGATGGTTTAGCCCCACAGACTGTTCCAGCCAGGACTTTAGTAAAGCCCTGAATTTTCCCACCCAAAGTTCAGCTTCTGACTACAAACTTCTTAGGACATTTAAATAGCTGAACACAAAAAGACTGGACATCAAATATTACTATTAACTTGCTTAATCATTTTTACATTCTTATGTGGGCCCCCAAACAAGTTTCCTACATCCCAGGAAGCAATTTTAAGAGAGCGAGGTCCCATTCCCAGAAGGTGGGGTGTCTGATTTTTTTTTTTTTTTTTTTTTGGTTAGGGGGATTGGTTATAAGTTGTTAAATTGTCTTGTTAAACAGGGTTTAGGAAATTAGACCCAGGGATTTCTCTCTTTTTCTTTTCTCTATCCCCTTTTCTTTCCTATCTAGGGGCAGAAAGACTTTAAAAGAAAAAAAAAAACAGGATATAGACATGATATAGGAGTGATAAAGAAAATGGATCAATTATTGAATATGCTTTTATATCTCTGTATATTGATATAAAATTAAGATTACATTTTGCTACATTGGTATTGATCTTTGTATATTGATACTCTTCTGCCTGGTTCTTGAGACCCCAAAGACCACCCAGGAGCCAACTCTGATGTAAATACATGAGGGTTGTTTATTAAAGCTCAGATCTTGGACTCTCAATACTCACTGACACAGTAGTTTGAGTTGAGAGCCCTCATACCCAAAAGTACAGAGTTTATGTAGAGACTCAGACAAAGAAGCAGGTTCTTTACCATATGAGTAGATGACATTTGGGTAGCTAGTCATGTTAATTTCTGATTGGCTAGTTGTTACTGACTAACAAGCTGTGGTCAGTTTGACCATCAGAAAGTTTGTTTAGACTTTTTGGGTGCTTTCTCAGAGTAAGCTGTTTGGTGATGATGAGGTAACATCCCTGGAATACAAGGTCGGGTACACTTTGTTGTTGTTCTGGAACTGGAGGTCAGCTCTGAGTCAAACTTAATACAAAATGGAATCTTTTTTTCAAGATGGATTCAGTCAGGCTCCACATTTACCCCTTTCTCTAGGTCATAGAGAGACCCAATCATGGGTTATTAAACATGTCAGTGGTCTATATCCGACAAAAGTTCAAAGCAGCAATTATATAAGGGGCATAAAGTATAACCAGGAGAAACAGAACCAAGGACTCAAGTAGTATGTCAGTTGGCATTATAGAAATAGATATCCATTTGTAGCCTATGTAAGGGAGTTCCTTTTGACATAGCATTTCAGCCCAGGAGGTGGGATAATGGATGACTTACTCTCTTCTGTAACCATTTATAGCTGACACTAGGATGTTGTCATCGGGACCTAGAAAGGCTGAAAGCTAGTCAAAGGCTGGGCAATGGGGTAGTTATCAGAAACATCTGATTAGTCGATTGATCCAGGTGAAGGATAGGGAGCAATCATATCAGTTAGAGTGGTTCACATCAGCTTTCAGGAAGTCCAGGGCTCAGCAGGTTGCAGTCCACAGTCCTATCAACCAGGTAAGAATCTGCTGAGACAAATATAGACTGGGAACAGAAGTTAAAATTGTTTACTAATTGGGGAAGGTAAGGAACCCCATGACTAAGGGAAAAAAATCTCATTTTAAGAACAAGCATTTGTACTTATCTGGAATTCTGTTTGATCTGTGGCAGATGAATCTAGGCTTTATGACTAGATGTCAGAAAGATAAATTATAATATGACAGAAACTTGGAAAACAGCCTTGGGTTATTAGCATGTACAATCCTTAAACCAAAAGGAGAATTAATGACTAATCATTAAGTACTAACAACTTATTGGAACTTTAACATAGCAATGGGAAGAAACTGTTTTTTGAGTCTGGTAACAAGGTAGACTGAGAAGGCATCTGAAGCTTTGGTTTTTGTTGTTAAACTGTTAAATATTTCATTAGTGTAGTCTTTAGACTCATCAGGGATCTGAGAACGATAATATCATTTTAGTAATCAAGATCAATTGGCTTCCAAATGTATAAAAAAATGACATTCTTTACCTTGACAGCCATCCCATTGTTCCTCTGTGTCTGTGGGGCATTCATCTTTGGCCACCAGTACCAAGGCATGACAGACTTTTTATGAGACAGGAATTTTGAAGGACTGCTTACCTTGTCTTGGTAAAGATCAGCAGTTGACTTCTCCATCTGTGTCCAGCACATTCAGCTTGGACATCATGCTGTCTGCTGTTGAGGCAAAGGGCAGTCAAGCCCAGTGGCCAGTATTGTCATACTTAAAGCAAGTCTTAGGTGAAGATTCTTCGTGCCCACTAAGGTCTTTGGAGGAGACTAGGTATGTTGTCAGGAGCTGACATGTCTATCATAAAAATCTTTTTGTATTAAATATTTAAATGTTATATTCTTCAGATCTCTGAGGTGTCTGAGGACCATCATATCCATCTAAGATTGATCTTGTTTCTAGTTAGTTACTCTCTGACTGAAAACTTGTATAAGAGGCTAGAAAAAGCTTAATCTTTAACTAACTGCATAACTTTTTGGCATAGCTGCAAATAAGGTGACTATCAGTTTGTAAAATATGAGATTTGTTGGTTTCCTAGTCTAAAAGGAGGCTACAGTAATGAATAGAGCCCATCATAACCAAGAAGCTCCATATTTGTAACAAAACCATAACTTTAGTTGAATATCAACCTGCAAACCTGCATCTATAACATACCTTTAACCATTTTTGTCATGTTTTAACCTTTTTCCAACCTTAGTAACTTGTATTTACCAAACCTTAACATATTTTCATAGTAACTTGTATTTACCAAACATTAACATCTTTTCATATTCAGAAGCTTTTCTTTATAATTTGCATTTACATCCTCAGACCCTCACAACTTGCTTAAGCTTTTCATCCCTCTTTCTGGTGGGGACCCCAATGATACCTGACTTTTTTTCCTCTTTCTTTTTTATATCTGTTTCTGTTTAAATAATTATCTAGGTGTACTCAGACATCAGACATTCTGAACAATTTTTCATTCCCAAGTACAAAGCATAATTAAATCCAAGCCATTTTCTCTGACATGCATATGTTTTCATGGCTCAACCTTTATTTATATCAACATCCTCCAGCAAACTTTCTTTTTATCTTTGTTGTATTTTTCAACAGGCAAACTTTGCAGTATTTGTCCTTGTGGGACCCTTTTTATCTTTCCTGATGGTAGCAAACCTATCTTAGCCTGTCTATTTTTCATTTCTGCCTCTGGGGAGGAGGGGTGACCTCATAACTCACCCAGCTCAAGGCAGCTTTTACCTTAGGGAGCATCTTCTGTTAGCTGACAATTGGAATTTTGGAGCTGCCCTGGTATAGAGGAGGACCTTGTCCCCTCATAATGATTTTGATGAGTGAAGATTGGTGAATCCCCATCTCTTCCCCTATCTTGGCCCAGGCACAGACAGTGGGAGAAGGGAGATCATTCTCAGTGTGGCACAAGGGGAAAGGCAGCCAAGGTCTCAGGCTGTTCCTGTCAGACATGCATGCATGTTCAGCTAGCATGTAAACTCATTTTCTTGCGTGGATCCAGAGAAAGACATAGACAAAAACATATAAACAAGAAGACAAACATAAAACCAGCACACAACAACTGGCCAAGCAGATCCTGAACAAGCCTGGAACATCAGCCCAAATCAGTCTGAGACCAAAACAAGGAAATAGTCATATAGATTATACAGTGTACAGCACAACAGAGAGACAGTGCCAAGCTTGATCCAACAACCAGCTAGGCAAGACCAGTTCCCATTCCCCACTGCCACTGGGGATCTGGGCAAGAAGGGAGGCATCTCTTACCCCTTCTTTCTCAGATAGACCTGGAGCATCCTCCAGGCTCCCACGACTGGCAGGAAAACAGGCATGTCTGCCCTACAGTTCAGTAGTTGCCTGAATTATCTGACACACAGAAACCAGAAACTGAGTACGTTATCTGACACATAAAAACCCAGAACATGCACCACATGCATTCCAATTGTGCATTATCTGACATGTACAAACAAGAGTATTTCTGAATCAAGAAGAAAACCAAAAGTAAGGCAACAGAAGCCAAACCACAGAACACAAACAAAAGCAAATGATCTCACAAACAATAAATCAGTCCAGACAGACTTTCATGCAGATCCTGAAATCAAGCCAAACTTGAACTTTCCACAAAATGAAAACAGGGTCAAGCATTCTCACAGACAACATAGACAGAGAGTTAGATTAGACAAAAAATGAGCTCTTACCTCCATCTCAGAGTCTTTCCTGATGATTCAGGCTCCCCTGAATCTTGATGGGACCTCCAAATGTAAAATTCAATACCAGTCTACTGGAAATTCAGGAATTGCGCCCTGGTTTTCACAAGTACAAAGACAGACATATATACAGAGACAGACACACATAGAGACACAGTAGCATACCAGCCAGTTTGAACCCTCTGGGCAGGAGTCCTGGTGACCTTGGGGATCCCGGACGAGCCCCCAAATGTTCTGGCCAGTTCTTGAGACCCCAAAGACCACCCAGTAGCCCACTCTGGTGTAAATACATGAAGGTTGTTTATTCAAGCTCAGAGCTTGGACTCTTAATACTCACTGACATAGTAGTTCGAGTTGAGAGACCTCAGAACCAAAAGTACAGAGTTTATGTAGAGACTCAGACAAAGAAGCAGGTTCTTTACCATATGATTGGATGACATTTGGGTAGCTAGTCATGTTAATTTCTGATTGGCTCCTTGTTATTGACTAACCAGCTGTGGTCAGCTTGACCACCAGAAAGTTTGTTTAGACTTTTTGGGTGCTTTCTCAGAGTGAGCTGTCTGGTGATGATGAGGTAACTCCCCTGGTATACAAGGTTGGGTACATTTTGTTGTTGTTCTGGAACTGGAGGTCAGCTCTGAGTCAAACTTAATATAAAATGTAATCTTTTTTCAAGATGGATTCAATCAGGCTCCACAATACAAAATTAAGGTTAACCCCTTTTTAAAAGTATGTAATGCTTAAAAATGCAATGTGAAGTTTTGGCCTTTTGATAGCAACTATCACAAACTATTTAGGATAATTAAGAATTGCAAACTAATAGTCATTCACACATGCCATTTTGTTAGGTACTGGCATAGGGTATCACAGATATTTTCTACATTAATCAAAAATTAAGTTGCTAAAAGACAAGCAACATTTGCTTATTCAAATATATGGAGATAGACAGGCGGTCTTAAAAAAAAACCTCAATAGATATGTAGAATATAGCATTCAGAAATGTTTTCTTTTTTTTTTTTAATAATTTATTTTTTATTTCTTCAAGTTACATCTCAAT
>CAJQZJ010032507.1:30473-58252 GCA_907164525.1 Lophiomys imhausi | reverse complement strand
ACTACTCAGATGCACTGCTCTATGGTCGGCGCCATCTTGGATCCCAGAAATGTTTTGTTAACTTAATATTTGTTGATATGGAGACATGTCAGCTTCTAACAACACCTCACATATTACTCCAAGTAGAGGATGAACATCAAAGAATATTCATTTGGAGATGGCTGCATTATTGGCAAGCTTGTTCCTGGGCAAGAGAAAACCCTTGCTTCAACTGTAGACAAAATGCTGTCCAAATAGGACAAAACTTGGAAGCAAGTAAGTCGACAGCCTAGCTCTGGCAAGACAGGTTAAGCAAGTACTTCATAATTCCTGCTTTACAGTTAATGTCTGTCAGAGATAGTGGGCCAAAAGTCTGAAGGTAGATGCTCTAGTGTATTGAGAGAAATTGGGGACTGTCTATGCAGCCAGTTGTCTGTCATTTGTTAGTTTTGAAAGCTGCTGGCTCTGCACTTCCTGTATAATCAGATATATTTATCCTTCTCAGATCTCTGATGTGGTTCAAGATTAGATAGTTATAGTCTCACTGTGGTGGGGTTAGTGATAGCATTTAATAGCCTAGGGATATTGGAATAGCAAAAGCCTGGACTTTAAGGTAAAAGATTTATGTCCAACATGACATGTCCTTGGGAACCTGCCAAGGACAGATGACTTTTTAGATCATAAGACTTTGGTCAGGGGCATGCCTTGAGGTGCCTGATGAGATTCATGACAACAGATCTCATGATCTCCAGAGTGCCTGTTGTTCCTTGGCCCTCTGCAAAAAGCTATGGAGAGACACACTGCTCAGGGGCATGACTTGGACGTGCTGAAAATCTTGTTACCAATTTATATGGCAGGTTAAGTCAAGATTCACATGGATGGAGTGCTCTCCTCTGCCTGTCTCACCATCCTCCTCGTCTGGCAAAGAAACTCACATCACAGTCTTACTGGGAGATTTCACCATCTTGTATCAACCTATTGTGGATCTGGGAATGGATTCTTCCTGGTATTTTGGAGCGTCTATGTGGGGAGTTATCTCCCCTCGGAGCCTAGGGGCTTCAGATTGGACAGAACACCGAAACAAGACCCTTGCAGGCCTAAAGCATCTGAATGATTAGCCTAAGAAACTTTTCATCTTGTAAATAATTGGATTCTAGGACTGCAAAGGTGATTCTTGCTTGATAAACTGTCTTAAGATCTGATGAACAAAATTCAGAGACTTTAAGACTGAAAGATTTGATGAAGGACATAAAGATCCATGACCAGATGAAAATATCCTTTTAAGAAACTTTAGGTTATTGTTAAATGGTTGTTTTGTAGGTATTAAGAAGTTTTAGGTGCTAGGTTTTAGAGTTAGGGTTTGGATTTTAGGATTTAGGAACTTTACAGGCAATTGTTAGGTAATTGTTAAGTATTAACAAATATATGCATGATAAATAAATATTTACTGTTACAGTCTCACAGTTAAATTTTAAGTTGTTTAGGAATGAAGAGGATGTTCTAGGTCTAAGAAGATTTTTTTAAGTTGGTAATACAAGTTAGGATGGAAACTGAGTTAGGTATAGAACTTTAAACTCATTGGGATAGATTATTAATAGAATATTATTATTAGTTACAAAACACATATGGACCAGATATTGGGAATGTATGTTATACTTTATAATTTTCATAATTGTGTCCTAATTGTTCTTATTGTTTTGTATTGTATTTATCGTTATAAAAAAAGAGCCTTTTGTTGGACTAAAAGGGGGAACTGTTGGGGGGAAAGGATGCACCTCACACTTTTAAAAAAGTGGATAGAAGGGTGAGGGAGAAGAAGGTAGGAGGGTGGGGTGGGAGGGAGAGGAGGTAGGGGACTGTGATTGAGATATAACTTGAAGAAACTAATAAATATTAAAAACAAAAAAGAAAAATGGGTTTCCTTACACCACATGTCTTAATTCCATGTTAGAGTGTTAGACTATAGATTACCATGTAGCCCACTCTATATTGGACATTAGCTTTTGAGTTTTCTTTTTAAATGAAAAGGATATTTTTGTTGTTTGGTATTAAAAACTCAGTTAAGAGATTTATAATGTTGTAAATAAATTCAATGGGTTATGATCAAACTTTTTTTTCTAAATCTCTAAGAATTGGAGTGAGTTGCAGATACTGGTCCTAACTGTTTTGTTTTCACACTATAGAAACCACATACCATATTTACAGATTATTATAAAAGTCCTCTACAGGGTTACTAGAAAGGCAGCTAATTTTCAATGGGACTAAGAACAAAGAACAGCTTTTGCAACTGCCAGTAAGCTCATCTCTATGCATGCAACCCTGACCAATAGTGAACCAGATGATATCCTAATTATGGAAATCATATTTATTGGTGAATTGCAACTGGGGACTCCTCATGAAGCAAAAAGGACTCTACCAACAGTTGCCTGTTAGCTTTTACTGAAAGCACTTATACAGAGAATAAATAGTTTGCCTTTGAGAAACAAATCTGTAAATTTTATGAGCCACAGAGAACTTTACACTCAGTCATTGTCAACCATCTTACGGTTTTAAGGGCACCCTTTACAATGATGGATTAGATTCTTTCTAAGGCAGAGTCCTTTGCAGGCTTAGCCATGGAAAGAGAAGGTATAATAGTGGAATTAGTACCTATTTGAATTCCTTTGTGACCAGGATGTGGTATCAAAGGGGTCTGTGCCTTCCCACACTGAGCTAATAGCTCAGTTGCCTAAACTGGTCACCCTTCCTCCAAAAGATTCACCGATTGAACTTTGGGGATGAAAGAAATGGTCACAACATTTGGCTAATGCAAGGTTTACTTATGGTTCATCAATCATTGATGGAACCCAAACTAATGGAAAGTCACAGACCAGGGAATGTAATGGCCAATACTGAGGAAGGAACCACAAAATCAGTGCAGCACTATTGGCTATAGGACAAACAACTAGGAAAATCCCTATCTTCTCTAATTCATGGTGTGTGTGCAATGGTATAGGTATAGGACAGGTAAATGAAAAAATATATCAGGTCATGGGAGGTATGAATGGAAATGACAAAACCTAGCAAAACATCATAGACATTAAATTTTGTGTAGGTCATATAGGTAAGACAGACAAAAAGTCTGAAAATAATGAAATAGTGGACAAGTTGGCTTCATGTTTAATTAAGACTAGGATATTAAAATTTGCCAGGGAACAAATTCAGAATAAATCAGCAAGAATGATAGGTTACACATTTGAAGAACTTGAAAGTTTACCCCTAACACTAAAGAATAAGGGGAAATGGAGAACCAAATTAAAGGAGGACAACCTTATGAGAATAACTATTATAAGGAATCCATAGTCAGGAAATGGTTCATGTCTTTAATACCAGTGCTTGGGAGGCACGTGCCTTTAATCCCAACTCTTGGGAAATGCAGGCAGGCACAAAAGAATTAAAGAGATTTAAATTTAAAAACTGCTTGCAATCGGAGGCTGAAATTCACAGGGAATGTCCTTTGTGATCTAAAAATAAATTCACTTAAACCTTGAATTTATATATAAAGAGAAAGGGGAACATACATATATTTATACATGCAAACTAAGGTATATTTAGTTTCAGAATTTCAAAATATTTTTTTATTTCAATTGAAAGATAATACTTTTTATGTTTCCAAAAATCATTTTGCCCTAGGAAAGGTATAACCTGCCAAAAAAGGACCCCTCCCCGAGAGTTAGGGTTGGGGCAGGGTTTTATTTTTATCTTTCAAGGAGGATAAAAGCATCCAACTTAGGAAGCCAGAGACCATTGAGAAAGTGAAACATCTGAAGAAAAATTATGTATAATCAAGAGAAAATATCCCAAGAAAAAGAGTAAACTGGCCAAGTGGTGTTGCCCACCTCCTGCTGAGCAGCCTGAAATCTCAGCTCAGAGCACTGGACTAGTGCTGGTACCCATGCCACCATCTTGCCTGAGAAGGTGCCCCTTCCCACAGGACAACCACCTGATGTGGACCTTGGTGTGAGACAACTGGGTGGGTGCTCCCTTCTTTCTTCCTGCCATGCTGCTGATCCACCCATGGAGGATTCCAAATGCTTGTCTCTGCTGCTCTCTACAAACATAAGTGGCATGTGGTCTTTATGTGATCTTAATTCAATCAAAAATTAAAGCTGGCTTTGGGGTTGGAGTATGGCTCCCTCCTTCTCTAAACCTATGTGTGATGGTTAAAGGAAGATCAAAAATCTCTGTCTTATATCAGAAGAGACACCTGATATGGGACAGAGGAAAACAAAACATAGGGACTTTTCTATTGCCACTAATCTCATAATCTTTTGGTTTTTCATTTGACTCTAAAACTTTTCTTAAAGTATTAAGAGTATCTCAAAATCTACAAGATTATTATGTATATATAAACTTTCTATTATAGTACTCATAGTCATACAGAGTACTAATTCTAGAAATAAGCTTCATTTAGCTTCAGGTACACGTTTTCAGGTTCAAATCTGAAGCAGGTAACTAGGAACTAAGTTTGTAGTTCCTCTTCCTCGGATGTACTTAATAGATTGTGATCCTTAAACTTTTCAGGGATTTGGAATGTTCTGCATAAACGGTGGACACCTTTGGGTTGACTGTTCCTCTGTTCTACTTAGGCAGGATCATCACTAAACTAACAAACACCATCCAAAATCAGCGTTAGACTATAAACTGCTCAGGACATTCAAATTGCTGATTTCATAGAAGACTGGGAGGAACATTTTACAGTATTTTGAACTCAAAAATACTTAATCCTAAAACTGCCAAATACAACCAAGCTGGACACTGTGACAGAATTAGCTTCATGATTGTAAATAGTTTTACTGTGTTAGAGTTAAAACCTTTTCTTTTTATTTAGACCAAAAAAGGGAAATATTGCAGGATATTTGATCACACTGTGAACCACAAGTTTATGTTATTTACTGGAAAAACCTGTTTTTAGTTGTGGTGTGGCTCAGACTTAGCACACACCTTTCTGCTTAATTATTGTAATATTGTAAACAGGTCTAAATAAAGTCAACTATAGGTCAAGAGGTGGAGCAAAAAAACCAGGTGGTAGAAGTGAACATAGGATTATTAAGAAAAAAAAATCATAGAGAGTAAGAAGAAGTCAAGAAGGCAGACAGAATGGTGCACAGGAAGCAGTAGGGAGGAACATTCAGTTTGAGAGATTTTTAAGATGTCCTGGAAGCAGAAGAGTGGCTTCTGGGACATCAGGTGAAGAAGAAGGTCAGTTGGGAACTTTCTCTTGCTGTCTCAACCAAAAGGCTTCCACCCCAGTATCTAACTCCCTAGTCTTCATTAGTAAAATTGAAAGATTGAGAATTTGTTAAAAACAGCAACCAACACTTGTCTAAGGGTCTTCACAAGACTCCTGGTGCTGGAACACCACAAAATAAAGTGGATGTCAAGTCAAAAGGAGCTATCTTATCCTTGCATCAAATATGGCAAATAAGGTCATTGGGCCCATGCCTCCCCAAATCTTAGCAGACCTATCCAACCATGACCTCACCAGGAGGGCCACTGGGCATTGTACTGCCCCCAGGATATAGCTTCCCTGGGGTTATCCAGCTTGCTGACACTTCCCTTGGACCTACTGGGTCTGGCAGGTGAGGGATGATGTGCCCTGGCTCTGCTACATACCTGACACACCAATTACTCTTCAGGAGCCCAGGGTCTTGTTTCTTGTGTCAGGTTACCTCATCATGTTCCTCCTAGATACTGGGGCCACTTTTTCAGTCCTGAGAGAACTCTGGTATCCCATTCCCTCCCTCCCTTATCCATAGTCAGAGTACAAAGCTGGTCCTCCAGACTCCTCCTAACTCCTCTCTTAACTTGTCCTTTCAAAGAGTTTTCCTTTTTCCACTATTTATGCTCATACTCCCATGTCCTATTCCCTTACTAGGAAAAGATGTTCTCTCAAAAATTGTGTTTTGGAGAGACAAAAAAAAGTCCAAAAAAAAAAAAAAAGAATTTTGTCTTTTACCCAACAACAGCTCCTAGGAGACTCCTGTACCCCTCTTCCTTTCCTTAGCTTCTAAAATCCCTTTTGCTCTATGCCCCCTTCTTTAGTCAACCACATTGTACAGAATAACTTTTCTCCTTCTCTTACTGCACATCATAAACCCCTTCTTATTACACTCAAAGACCCCTCTGCTTACATCTTCAAACATCACATCTTCAAATATCACAGTCTGATATCAAACCCATCATTCAATCCCTTTTATCCAAATGGTTTCTATGCCCTATAATTCTTCACCCTATAATTCTCCCACATTGGCAGTCAAAAAAACCAAATGGAACCTTCTGCCTAGTCCCAGACCTTTGCTGCATTAAATGATGCTGCTATTGTCTCTCTCCATCCTGTGGTCCCCAACCCTTATACCATCCTGCCCACCATTCCTGGCAATACTACTCACTTCTAAGTCCTAGACTTAAAGTGCCTTTAAGATGCTTTTTTCTCAACATTCCTAGATGTTCATTTCTCAAGATATTTTTGCCTTTACTTGGACAGAACCTGATATTTACCAATCCCAACAACTGAACTGAACTGTCCCTCTCTAGGGATTCAGAAACAGCCCCTGTTATGCCTGGTTCTCGAGACACCAAAGACCACCCAGGAGCCAACTCCAATGTAAATACATGAGGGTTGTTTATTAAAGCTCAGAGCTTGGACTCTCAATACTCACTGACATAGCAGTTCGAGTTGAGAGACCCCAGACCCAAAAGTGCAGAGTTTATATAGAGACTCAGACAAAGAAGCAGGTTCTTTACCACAGGATTGGATGACATTTGGGTAACTAGTCATGTTAATTTCTGATTGGCTCCTTGTTATTGACTAACCAGCTGTGGTCAGCTTGACCACCAGAAAGTTTGTTTAGACTTTTTGGGTGCTTTCTCACAGTGAGCTGTCTTGTGATGGTGAGGGAACACCCCTGGAATACAAGGTTGGGTACATTTTGTTGTTGTTCTGGAACTGGAGGTCAGCTCTGAATCAAACTTAATACAAAATGAAATCTTTTTTCTAGATGGATTCAGTCAGGCTCCACTCCCCCACCTTTTCAGTCAGGCACTGTCTACAGACCTGGCCTGCCTTTCTCCTTTTCCCTCCTGCTTTTATATGTAAATGGCCTCCTCTTTTCAGTCCTGCCCTCTCTGAAATCCAATCTGAACCACCTCATCCCTCAATTTCCTTGGCTCCAGGAGTTACCAGATCTCAATTTCCAAAGCTTAACTCTCCTCTACCCCTAGTCACTGATTTTGGATTCTCTCTCATGCCAGTCCATAAACACCTCACTTGAGACTGCTTTGCCTATTTCTGTTCCTTACCTCTGCCCTCAACAAAATCTGAACTGCTTTAATTTTTTTTAGCATGGCCAATTTCCTTCATTCATGGGTCCTGGATGCTCATCCCTAGTACATCCTCTATACCAAGCTACTTCTGGATCTCCCCATGAGTCTCTTCCTCCCATTAACAAACAATTCCTTAAACTCAAAAAAATGTTCTCCTTTCACCTCAGGCCCTCTGCCTCCCAGAACTATGCAGACCTATCCATATTTACACTTCCCCAAACAAGGTTATGCCCTTGGGATCTTGGGACACTTCCTAGGCCCTTTGCCCTGTTGCCTACCTCTCTAAAACTCTAGACAACACCATGCATGGCTAGCTTCCCTGTCTATGTGCTTTTACCAAAGCCTCTCTGCTCATTTCTGAATCAAACAAATTAACACTTGGATCTATCCTCACCATCTATTCCCATCATTCTCCCTCTCAATTTCTAACTTACAAAGAGCTTCAGTCTCTTCTATTAAACAAATTAACTCTTGGATCTTCCCTCACCAGCTATTCCCACCATTCTCCCTCTCAAATTAATCATCAGAGAAAGGCAACTTAAGACAACTGTGAGATCCCATCTCACACCTGTCAGAATGGCTAAGATTAAAAGCTCAAATGATAGCACAGGCTGGCAAGGTTGTGGAGAAAGGGGAACACTCCTCCATTGCTTGTGGGAGTGCAAGTTTATACAACCACTATGGAAATCAGTCTGGTGATATATTAGAAAACTTGGAATAGCTCTACCTCAAGACCCAGCCATACCACTTCTGGGTATACATCCAAATAATTCCTCACCAAACCACAAGGGCATTTCCTCATCTATGTTCATAGCAGCCTTATTTGTAATAGCTAGAAACTGGAAACAACCCAGATGTCCCTCAACTAAGGAATGGATAAAAAAACAAAACAAAACAAAACAAAACAAAAACTGTGGTACATCTACACAATGGAATACTACTCAGCCATTAGAAACAACGAAATCATGCAATTTGCAGCCAAATGGATGGAACTAGAGAAACTCATCCTGAGTGGACTTACCCAGACTCAGAAGGATGCACATAGCATCTATTCACTTATAATCAGATTTTAGCCATATAGCACAGGATAAATGTACTACAGCCATTGCACCAAAGGGAACAGGAACATAGACTTTTTTTCCTCCAAATGAGACACTTTGCCCTAGTGGTGCTGCCTTGTAGGCCCCCAGTGTAGAGGAGGCTCTTGGCCCTCCTATGACTGCTGAACTGAGGCAGGGGACTGATATGTAGGGACACTTGACTCCAGAGGAGTGGCATGGAAGGGATAGGGGGTAGAGAGTGGGAGGGTGGGTCTGGGAGGGGTGCAAAGAGGGCACTGTGATGGAGATGTAACCTGAAGTAATAAATAAACATTAAAAAAAACCAAAGAGCTTCAGTCTCTTCTATTATCTCGGATTCCATCTCTCCAAACTGGTCTTATCAAAAACTCATCACTTACATTCCTTACTTGTCCTCCCCTCAATCCCTCCATTCTTATTCCTTTACCCAAACATTCCCCAGACCCCCTTTACTCCTACCCAGAGACATCTCCCTCCATCCCTCACATATATAAGTTCCTTTAACTACTTCTGCCTACATTTTTTATACAGATGACAGATCCTTCCTGCCAGAGGGCTACTGTCTTCAAGAATATGCAGTGGCCTCAGATGATGTCATTGTTGAGGTGGCTTCTTACTCCCACGCACTACCAATTAATAGACAAAACTAATAGAAATCACCAGCACCTTCCACATAACTAAAATGCGCCATTAAATGTATACAGACTCCAAATACCCTTCCCATATCTTGTTAACATACTCGGTCACCACTCTTCTGCTCTCTAACATAGTCTCTGCTTTGGACTACCTGCTTTCCTTCAGTCAGATAATGGTCCAGAATTCACCTCTCAAGTCACCCAGGGCCTAGCTTAAGATCTACAAATTTCCTGGCACTTTCATATTCCATACCACCCACAGTTCTCTGGAAAGGTGAAGTGCAACAATAGAACTGTAAAATAAATACTAACCAAACTCACTCTGGAACTTCACCTGGACTGGATTAAACTCCTCCCTCTAGCTCTTCTTGTAAGGCTACAGTGGCCTCATTTTGAAAATGCTCCTCTGATGCCACTACATAGGGCCCTGCAGGTTCTGACCTTTCACATAGTTCTTAGAGGCAAGCTATGCACCCTTGCCTCCCTCTCCACTCCTTGTCTCCCACATCCAGGAATGAACTACAGATAAGGATGGAGCAAAGAGATTAAAGATGCCTCCCCCAATATTTAACTAAAGGAAGCCTGTGCTTACCTAAGAGGGCCAGGTGAGCTTACTGATAAATGATTCAATTGTCAGGAGTTGATCTTTGTAATAGTATTGTAACTGTTTCATCTTGTTCATGCCAGAAAAGCAAGTTTAAAATACTAACCAATTGGAAGCTTACATGTATGAAAAAGTGCTTAATGTGCCCTGTATTCCATGAATATCCTGCTCCTCCCTCTATCGAGGCTCTCATTCAGATCCACTGTATTGGTGATGGTGAGAGTCTCTGCTTAAGCTTGTGTGATTTGCATCAGAATCAGCTCCTTGGTGGTCTTTGGGGACCCCACAATCTGGGAATTACATTCACTTGGGTCAAGGTCATCCAACAAACTCTCTCTTTGTAATTTCACAGATCCCTCCTTCAATGTCTCCTACGTCTTTCTCTGTGCCTCCCTTCAATGTCTTCCCCTAGCTGCAATTCCTCTTGCTGGTGATGCCCCAGTTAACAATGCCTTATCTCCACTTCTTACCACTTGTCACCAGCCATTTGAGTTCCCCTCTGGGAACCAGAAACAATTTCTCTCAACCTTTCCACAACAATCCCAAAAGTTTTTTTTTTAACAATCATCCCTTTCATCATCTAACAAAAACCTCCCAATCATCCATGTTCCTGAAATGTCTCAATTTCCAAAGCAACCTGGGCACTCTAGTGAAGGGTATTTTGATGTAATGGAAGTCTTTAAAATTATATTTCCCCAATGCAATCAGACCTTGTTTTTTTGTTCACCTAAAATTACCATAAATCTGAGAGGGGTCCCATAGCAGGCTGGAAACAGAGGCTGAAACTGCCATTCTGACAGAGAAGTGTGGGGGAAGGGTCTATTAAGTCTAACCTTAGGGGATTTACACAAAGTTGACCTCCAACAAAACAACATTCCTTAACTAAACTTGTGGGTGCCCTTGTATTTGGATCATGGATATTCAGTATTGAGATGTCATCTTGATGAATTTTTCCTTTGATGAGTATGTAGTGCCCTTCCCTATCTTTTTTTGATTAATTTTAGTTGAATATTTTATTTGATATTAGGATGGTTACTCCAGCTTGCTTCCTGGACCCATTTGCTTGGAGAACATTTTCCCAGCCCTTTACTCTGAGGTAGCGTCTGCGTTTGTTAGAGAGATGTGTTTCTTGTATGCAGTAAAATGTTGGGTCTTGTTTATGGATCCATTCTGTCAACCTGTGCCTTTTTATTGGGGATTTGAGTCCATTGATGTTGATGGATATTAATGACCAAAGGTTGTTATTTTAATGTAGGTGTTGGTTGTGTCTTTCTTTTGGTTTAGCTGCAGTGGAGTTTTTGGTTCCTCTGTTTTCTTGGGTGTAGTTATCTTCCATGGGTTGGAATTTTCCTTCTAGGATCTTTTGTAGGGCTGGATTTGTGAGTAGATGCTGTTTACATTTGATTTTGTCATGGAATATCTTGTTTTATCCATCTATCTTGATAGAGAATTCTGCTGGATATAGTAGTCTATCCAGGCACTTATGATCTCTTAGGGCTGGTAAGACATCTGCCCAGGCCATTTTAGCTTTTAAAGTTTCTGAGGAGAAATCAGGTGTAATTCTGATGGGTCTACCATTATATGTTACTTGACCTTTTTCTCTTACCACTTTTAATATTCTTTCCTTGTTCTGTACATTTGGAGTTTCAATTACTATGTGGCACGAAGAATTTCTTTTCTGGTCTATTCTGTTTGGTGTTCTGTATGCCTCTTGAAATTTTATTGACATCTATTTCTTTAGGTTTGGGATGTTTTCTTCTATGACTTTGTTGAATATGTTTCCTGGACCTTGGAGTCGGTAGTATTCTCTTTCTTCTATGCCAATAATTCTTAGGTTCTGTCTTTTCATTGAGTCCTTGATTTCTTAGATGTTGTGGGTGAGAACCTTTTTAGATTTCTCATTTTCTTTGGTTGTTGTACTGATTTCTTCAATCAAATCTTCCATGCCTGAGATCCTGTCTTCCATCTCTTGTATCCTATTTTTGATATTAGTGTCTGTGTTTCCTGCTCTCTTCCCTTGATTTTCCACCTTCAGGATTATCTTAGTTTGTCTTTTCTTTATTACTTCCTCTTCCAGTTTCAAATTTTGAACAATTTTATTTGTTTTTGACATTTCCTGCTCCAATTTGCTTGTTGCCTTGTCTCTTTCCTGTTCAGATTGAGCCACTTTAGCTTGGAGATCACTAATGGCATTCTCCATGCTTTCATCTGTAAAATTGAGGAATCTTTGAATTCCTTTAGAGATTCAAATTCTTCTTGAAAGGATTCTATCGCTTTCCAGAATATAGATTTGTCATCGTTTTCATGTTTTTCAGCTGTGTTGGAGTGGCCAGTGCTTGCTGTACTGGCATGGCTGCATTTTGTTGGAGTCATATTTCCCTGACTTTTGTCAGATCTGTTCTTTTGCTGACCTTTAGCCATCTGGTTGTTCTTAGTTGTTTGTTCCTGGTGCCTACTGGGCTTGGTGCCATGAAGGGCACTTGGGTGTAGAAGTCGTATAGCTTGGTGATCTGTAGCATTCCACAGGCTGGATGGAGCATTGTGTGGAGGGTTGTTCTCAGTGTGTCTCCCAGAGCTCACTCCTTCCTGTTGTGTCACAATTGGGAATTCAGGTCAGATGTTGTGGTGGAATGAGTTTTTCCTTTTGGCAGATTCCTGAAATCCAACTAGTCTTTGTAGCAATGATGGTGCAGGTGGTCAGGCCACAGACTGCTGGCTGGAGCTGTAGCTCCCCTGCAGCTTACATGTCGGAACCATGATAGTGGTCCTCCCAAGCTGCTCTCAGGGGGTTCTCAGGTTCAATGTGCGACTTATAGCCAGATGCACTGTGTTCTTGTACAGCCCATGTCATCCAGGCAATGAGCAATAGTCTGGGCTTGTTTCACTGTTGAGTCAGAGCTGTCTGTGTTGTAGCCTGGGCATTCAGTTGAGGGGCAAGGCAGATGCAGTCAGGGAGATCTGATGTGGAATTCACACCCTGTCCACAGTGTTTGGAATCGGGGATGCTCAGCTGCCTTTTCTCCACCAGAATCACTGTGCTTCAGTATAGTTAGCCTGTTCTTACATGGCTTCTGGCAGTTTCCCTGTAGCAAGAGTATCAAGACTTGTGGTCCTTCCACAATCTTCTACAGTGGGTTGGGGAGTTTTCAGTATCACCCTGTGCCTCTCAGTCAGAAGTTCTTTGGGTTGGAGCAAACCACCTGCTCAGGCCACATGCAATAGTTCAGTACTGCTTTACTGCTCCAGACCTGAGGCAGCAGACTGAGGGCCTCACAAAGTGGGTGTAGGCAGTGAGTGTACAAAGCATCTCCAGTACTTGGACTGGGGGGGGGTGGAGGGGTTGGAAGCAGTGGAGGGTACCTCTCAGAGGCACTGTGATCAGGTGTTGCCTGCCCCCTCGGGTAGCATGATACAATCCAGGACCATTTCACAGCTCTGGGAGGAGATCTGCATGTACTAGGCTGGGTCTGTAGACTGAGTGCCTTGCTAAAGTGAGGACAGGCAGATAGTTCCAGTATGGAATTCACTCATCAGATCTCAGTGCCTTTTCCCTGCTAGAATTGTAGTGTTCACGTGCAGCCTTCCTGTATAGGCAGGGACTTCTACCACACCCCCCTGTAGCTATGGTGTTAGGGCTGTGCCTATGGTCTTCTCAATCCACTCTCAGAGGAGTCTTAGAGCCAGTCTGTATTCCTCAGTTTGAAACTCTGTGAACCAGTGCTGTCACTGCTTTTGTGCCCTGATGTTCAGTAGGGGGGCCTGCTTAGGGGCCAGGTAGAGTGGGTGGAGCTGGGAGATCCAATATGGAGTTCACTCACTGATTCCTTGCGTGTATGGCAATGCTCTAAAGCAGCCTGCCTGGAAGGGACTTCTACCAGACGCCCTGTAGTCAGGTGAGGGTGAGGTGGGCGGGGAGGGAGTTCAAATTGTGTTCTGTATCCTGCCCACAGTGTGATTGGGCTCAGGGAAGCTTGGCTCCTGCCAGCTAGATCCCATTGCCAGAGGCTGCCTTAGCCAGTCAGCTAGAAGCTGTCACTGCTGTACTGAATATCCTAGGGAGAGTCCCTCAGTCTTACTGTGTAGCAGCTCTGCTGGTATGCTCCTGGGTGTCCAACCTAGCCCCTGTACAGGCGCTGCAGACTCAGGAGGTCCTATGTTTGGAGGTTGAAGCCACCAGCTGTATTCCTGAAAGGATCCAGTAAGGAGGGAATGCAGTCCCCAAGTCATCGGGAAGCACTCCGTGCCCATGTCTGGTGACTCTGATACTCCAGTGTCTATATTTCCAGTACCAAGTTCTTTATTGTTTTGTTTGGCAAGCCCAGATAGGCTTGCGCATCACAAACTGCTTTCAGCAGGAGTATATCTCTGCTATTGTCCAGTCTGTCTTCCCCAAAATCTAAATACATCCTCTTTGATCGCTGCCATCTTGCCTCCCCAAAGCTCTTTTTCTTATAACAATAAATACAATACAAAACAATAAGAACCATTAGGCCACAATTACAAAAATTGTAAGGTATAACCTACATTCCCAATGTCCAGTCCATATGGATTTGGCAACTGATATTAATATTCTATTATCTATCTTGATGAATTTAAAGTTCTATACCTAACTCAATTTCCATCATAACTTGTATTATGAACTTAAAAACATCTTAGACCTAGAACATCCTTTTCATTTTTAAACAACTTAAAATTTAACTGTGAGACTATAACTATCTAGTCTTCAACCACATCAGAGTTCTGAGAAGGATAAATATATCTGAATAAACAGGAAGCGCAGAGCCAGAAGCTTCCAAAACTAAGAAATCACAGACAACTGGCTACCTGGACAGTCCCAAATTTCTCTCAATGCACTGCAGCGTCTATCTTCAGCCTTTTGGCTCAGTATCTCTGACAGACCTTAATTGTAAAGCAGGAATTATGAAGGAGTTTCCCACCCTGTCTTGGCAGAGCTAGGCTGTCAACTTACCTGCTTCCAAGTTTTGTCCTTTTTGGACAGCTTTTGTCTACAGTTGACAAGGGATTTTTCTTGCCTAGTGAGAAGCTTACTACTAATACACTTATCTCCAAATGGAGACTCTTTGATGCTCATCCTCTACTTGGAGTAGAATGGGGGGGGGGTTGCTGTCAGCACTCAAATTAAGAGCTTCTAAACTTATCTGCCTTTGCTTTAGAATCTGATCTCAATATACTGACCAAGTGATAGGAGAATAAGAAAAATTTCCTTTTTCCTTATTTCATTTTTATTGCTTCAAACCCTGTTCTTTTTTCTGTCTGGTTTTCCTCCCCACACTGCCTAATGCTCTGTCTGTAAGTTTGTTGCAAAGTGGGAGCTGGATAGTATCTGAAACTGCAGAGCACTCAGCACTACACACCTGTTCTTCCTTGCAGTATCTGCTCTAAACCAAGCTACTATTCTCACCTTCCTGAGGTATGTATGGACCACTTGTCTGTGAATTGATTTCAAATTCCAGAGTTGGATTATTCAGTTACTGTTTTCTCCTAGCCTACTGTGTTCCCCTTGTGGCCCTGGCTTTTGCAGCCTGTCCACATGGACCTTGTGGCTCTGGCTCTTGCTGGCTGCCCACATGGACACATCCCTTCCCTTCTCTCGCCCTGCTGGATTTCTTCAGCCAGCCTGTAGACCCACTACACTATCTCTCAGTTCCTAACTTTAGTCCTGTTGCATGTTTGCACTCTCAGATATCTCATGGAACTTACAGGAATACCCCCACCACACACAGACTAAAATTTTATTACAACATCCTGGCCTTAGAACAAATCAATGGCTAAACATTGGTGCACTTGATTTCCAAATTGATCTCACAAATCATTAATTACTGCTACTGCCACAACCAAATGATCCTCAGATATCTTATATCTAAACTTGCTCTGCTCTTTGCTTCCAAGGTCTCTTACTTCTAAGGTTCTACTTCCCCACTCTTAAAATCTTTTATCTCTGGTTTCTTCATACTCTGCTCTCATATATATCTTAGCATTATGCTATAAATTATCACAGGATTTTCAGATTGCTTATTGGGTATGGTTAAAAAATATTTAATCTGTAAAAAAATTTGGCTTTAAGCTTATAAAAAAAGGCTTATAAGTAAAAATCTATACATGGGGCTGGATTCAAGATGGTGGCAGCCCACATGGATGCATTTTGAACATGGAGAAAATAGGTATAACACCATAGAGTTATAAGACACTGAGCAATAATCTGAGTGGCACGAACCTGCTGAGTTTCAACCAGCGACCCAGGAAACATATTAAAATCCCTGTGCAAGACTCTCCTCTCCTCTCTTGGACACTCAGAAAAACAAACCATCAGAAACTGCAGAAGCCGCTGAATCTGGGAATCATCACCAGGACAGGGATGGTTAAAAGCCACTCAAATACCCAGCGAGCAGCTCCAAACCCCAGACAGGCTTACTCATCAGCCTCCTGGGCTCCTGGATTCCATGCAGGGATTCTGACACCAAGTGGAAGATTAGTAGAGATGTGGGAACAGGATATACTCTCAGTGGAACCATTATGGCTGCGGGCCACAGCACATTCTGAGCTGCAGGGCAGCAGCAGGACTAAGATGCAGCTGTGTTTTGGCAAACACAAGCATATTTGGCCTTCCCCAGAGGGGTGTTGGATATACAGGCACCTCTATTGGATTTTCAACCACTAGAAAGAACACTGCAGCTAGAAAGAGCAGTGGGATACACTTGTGGCTGCAGGTTATGCTGCAGAACCACTGCAGTGTCCCAGGACTTCGAAGACAGTGGTTCCAATTGCCAGTATCAAAGGACAGCTCCAGACAGAAGTAGGAACAGTGAGATCAGAGCTGGCAGAAAGGCAGGTGGCCGGGTTGGAAGGTGGCTTGGATCTCCACAGGATCCAAGCCTGGGCAGGTTGTGGGGTTAATATCGGACTCCTTTGTTAGTGCTGGCTCTTTCAGCAGGAAACCAGATCTTCAGCATATAGAATTCTACCCCTGCAGCAGTGAGGTCTTGGCCTGGGTGCACTAGTGAGTGACTCAGACTAAAGGGCTTAGTGCATAGGGTGCCCTGGGGACCATCTAGACAGGTGCAAGCTCATCTGGGCCAGTGAAGCAAGAACAACAGAGAACTCGGTACTGGAAATATAGGTGCTGAAGTATCAGAATCACCAGCTACGAACACTGAGCACCTCCCACCAGGAAACTGTAATCCCTCCCTGTTGGATCCTTTCAGAACTCCAGCTGGTGGACTCAACCCCCAAACCTCCAGAGGCCACAGCATCTGTGCCTGGACACCCAGGAGCATACTAGCAGAGCTGCTACATGCTGAATACCCAGACTGCATCAAACAGAGCTCTGCCTCGGGAACAGTGAAACAATCCTAGGCCATTCCTCATTGCTTGGGAGTGGGCTGAACCAGCTCACGGTGCTTCTGGCTATTAGATGCACATTGATCCTGAGATCCCCTTGAGAGCAGCTTGGGAGGACCACTAACACAGTACAACAATTAAACTGCAGGGGAGCTACAGCCCAAGATAACACTCGGGCCTGCCAACCTGCACCATCATCTATATGAAGACCAGTTAGATCCCAGGAACCTACAGGAACTCATCGCACCACAACCCCTCACCTGAGTCCCCAATTGGGACAAAACAGGAAGGAGTGAGCTCTGGGAGACACATTGAGAACAAACCTCCACACAAGGCCCCATCCAGCCTATGGAAAGCTACAGATCACCAAGCTATACGACTTCTACACCCAAGTGCCCTTCTTGGCACCAAGCCCAGAAGGCACCAGGAACAAACAGCTAAGAATAACCAAATGGCTAAAAGTCAGCGAAAGAACAGATCCAACAAAAGTCAGGGAAATATGACTCCAACAAAATGCAGCTATGCTAGTACAGCAAGGCCTGAGCACTCCACCACAGCTGAAACACATGAAAACGATGACAAATCTATATTCTGGAAAGCGATAGAGTCCTTTCAAGAAGAATTTAAATCTCTGAAGGAATTCAAAGATTACACAATTTTACAAGCGAAAACAATGGAGAATAACATTAGAGATCTCCAAGGCTCAACTTGAACAGCAAAGAGACAAGGCAACAAGCAAATTGGATCAGGAAACATATAAAATGAATAAAATGCTTCAAGACTTGAAATTGGAAGTAGAAGCAATAAAAAAAAAAAACACAGACAGAGATAAATGTGGAAGTGGAGAATCAAGGGAAGAGAACAGGAACTACAGACATGAGTATCAAAAATAGGATACAAGAGATGTAAGATCGGATCTCACGTGTGGAAGACTCGATGGAAGAAATCAGTACAACAACCAAAGAAAATGAGAAAGCTAAAAAAGTTCTCACTCATAACATCCAAGAAATCAAGGACTCAATGAAAAGATGGAACTTAAGAATTATAGGCATAGAGGAAAGAGAAGACTCCCGACTCCAGGCCCAGGAAACATCTTCAAAAAATCATAGAAGAAAACTTCCCAAACCTAAAGAAAGAGATGCCAATAAAATTCCAAGAGGCATACAGAACGCCAAACAGATTAGATCAGAAAAGAAACTCCTCCTGCCACATAATAATTGAAACTCCAAATGTAAAAGGAAGAATATTAAAAGATGTAAGAGAAAAAGGTCAAGTAACATAGAATGGCAGACCTATCAGAATTACAACTGACTTCTTCTCAGAAAAAAGCCAGAAGGGCCAGGGAAGATGTCCTAGAAGACCTGAGAGGACATAGGTGCCCAGCCAGACTACTATACCCAGCAAAATTCTATGTCAACATAGATGGAGAAAACAAGATATTCCTTGACAAAATCAAATTTAAACAGTATCTACCCACAAATCCAGCCCTACAGAAGATCCTAGAAAGAAAATTCCAACCCAGAGAAGATAATTACACCCAAGAAAACAGAGGAAACAAAAAACTGCACTGCAGCTAAACCAAAAGAAACACAGAACCACCACCTACACCAAAATAATAGGAAATAACAACCTTTCATCATTAATATTCACCAACATCATTGGACTCAATTCCCCAATAAAAAGACACAGGCTTACAGATTGGATCCGTAAACAAGACCCCTCATTTTGCTGCATACAATAAATGCATCGCACTAACAAGGATAGATGCTACCTCAGAGTAAAGGGCTGGGATAAGGTTTTCCAAGCAAATGGACCCAGGAAGCAAGCTGGAGTAGCCATCTTAATATCAAACAAAATAGACTTCCAACTGAAGTTAATCAAAAAAATAGAGAAGGGCCTTACATACTCGTTAAAGGAAATATTCATCAAGAGGACATCTCAATATTGAATATTTATGTCCCAAATACAAAGGCACCTACATTTGTAAAAGAAACTCTTCTAAAGCTTAAATCGCACATTGATCCCCACACATTAGTAGTGGGAGACTTCAACACCCCACTAACAAAAATGGACAGGTCATCAAGACAGAAACCACACAGAAAAATAATGAGTCTAAAAGAGTTCATGAACCAAATAGATCTAACACATATCTACATAACGTTTCACCCAAATACAAAAGAATACACCTTCTCAGAACCGCATGGAACCTTCTCCATAATCGACCATATAGTCGGATACAAAGCAAGCCTCAACAGATACAAGAAAATTGAAATAACCCCTTGTATCTTACCAGACCGCCATGGAATAAAGCTGGAATACAACAACAACAGAAACAACAGAAACCTACACACACATGGAAATTGAACAACTCTTTACTGGATGACTACTGGGTCAGGGAAGAAATAAAGAAGGAAATCAAAGACTTCTTAAAAACTAACGAAAATGAAGGCACAACATGCCCAAACCTATGGGACACAATGAAAGCTGTGCTACGAGGAAAGTTCATAGCACTAAGCGACTTCAAAAAGAAAATTGTGACAGCTCATATTAGCGAATTGACAGCTAAACTGGATGAATTGGGAAAAAAGGGGCAAACACTCCCAAGAGGAGCAGAAAGCAGGAAATCATCAAACTTAGGGCTGAAATCAACAACTTAGAAACAAAAAGAATGATACAAAAATCAATGAAACCAAGAGTTGGTTCTTTGAGAAAAATCATCAAAACAGACAAACCCTTAGCCAAATTAACTAAAAGACAGAGGGAAAAACCCAAATCAATAAAATCAGAAATGAAAAGGGAGAAATAACAACAGATATTGAGGAAATCCAGAGAATCTTTAGGTCCTACTTCAAAAATCTATACTCCATGAAAATTGGAAACCTAAGTGAATTGGACAATTTTCTTGATAGATTCCACCTTCTGAAGTTAAATCAGCATCAGGTTAGCAGATTAAACATCCCTATAACCCCTAAGGAAATAGAAACAGTCATTAAAAATCTTCCAAGCAAAAAAAGTCCAGGGCCAGATGGTTTCCACACAGAATTCCATCAAACCTTCAAAGAAGAGCTAATACCAATACTCTTCAAATTCTTCCACAAAATAGAATCAGAAAGAACACTGCCAAACTCATTCTATGAGGCCACAGTCACCCTGATTCCTAAACCACACAAAGACCCAACAAAGAAAGAGAACTTCAGACCAATTTCTCTCATGAACATAGATGCAAAAATACTTAATAAAATACTGGCAAACCGAATCCAAGAACACATCAAATGTATCATACACCATGATCAAATAGGTTTCATCTCAGGAATGCAGAGATAGTTCAACATACAAAAATCCATCAACGTAATTCACCATATAAACAAGTTTAAAGAAAAAAGCCACATGATCATCTCGCTAGATGCTGAAAAAGCATGTGACACAATCCACCAACCCTTCATGCTAAAAGTCCTGGAGAGAACGTCATACAAGGAACATACCTAGAAATAATAAAGGCGACATACAGCAAGCCAGTAGCCAACATCAAATTAAATGGAGAGAAACTTGAAGCATTTCCTCTAAACTCAGGGATAAGACAAGAATGTCCATGTCACCTTCTTGCTAGAGCAATAAGTCAGCTAAAGTAGATCAACACGATACAAATTGGAAACAAAGAAGTCAAATTATTCCTATTTGAAGATGATATGATAGTATACATAAGCAACCCCCAAAATTCCACCAGAAAACACTTACAGCTGATAAACACCTTCAGCAAGGTGGCTGGATAAAAAATTAATTTAAAAAAATCAGAAGCCCTTCTTTATACAATAAATAAATGGGATGAGAAAGAAATTAGGGAAACAACACCCTTCACAATAGCCACAAACAATGTAAAATACCTGGGGGGTAACTCTAACCAAGCAATTGAAAGACCTGTATGACTAGAAGTTCAAGTCCTTACAGAAAGAGGCCATCAGAAGATGGAAAGATCTCCCATGCTCATGGATAGGTAGGATCAACATAATAAAAAGGGCCATACTGCCAAAAGCAATATACAGATTCATTGCAATTCCTATCAAAATACCAACACAATTCTTCACATAGTTGGAAAAACCAATTCTCAACTTCATATTGAATAACAAAAAACCCAGAATAGCTAAATCAATCCTGTACAATAAAAAAACATCTGGAGGTATCACCATCCCATAGTTCAAGCTGTACTACAGAGTAATAAAAACAGCATGGTACTGGTATTGAAACAGACCAGTGGATCAATGGAATTGAATTGAAGACCCAGAAATGAACCCACACATCTATGGTCACTTAATTTTTGACAGAAAAGCCAAAATTTTACACTGTAAAAAGGACAGCATCTTCAACAAATGGTGCTGGTCCAACTGGATGTCCACATGTAAAAGAATGAAATTAGATCCATATTTATCACCTTGTACAAAACTTAAGTCCAAGTGGATTGAAGTCCTTAACATGGCGCCTGACACACTACATCTATTGGAAGAAAAAGTGGGGAAAACCTTTGAACTCATTGGCACAGGTGTCAGCCTCCTGAACAGAATACCAGCAGCTCAGGATCTAAGACCAACAATCAATAAATGGGACCTCATGAAACTGTAAAGCTTCTGTAAGGCAAAAAGACACTGTCATTTGAACAAAACAGCAGCCTACAGATTGGGAAAAAAAAATCTTCACCAACCCCACATTTGACAGAGGGCTAATATCCATAATTTACAAAGAACTCAAGAAATTAAATTCCAAGAAACCAAATAATCCAATCAAAATTGGGGAACAGAGCTAAACAGAGAATTCAAAGGAGGAATCCCTAATGGCCGAGAGACACTTGAAGAAATGCTCAGCATCCTTAATAATCAGAGAAATTCAACTCAAGACGTCTCTGAGATTCCATCTCACACCTGTCAGGATGGCTTAGATCAAAACTCATATAGCACATGCTGGCGAGGGTGTGGAGAAAGGGGAACCCTCTTTTAAAAGTTTAGTGCTATAAACTTTCCTCTTTCAATGTGTCCCATAAGTTTGGGTATGTTGTGCCTTCATTTTCATTGAGTTCTAAGAAGACTTTAATTTCTTTTTTTATTTTTCTCTGACCCAGAGATCACAGAGTAGAGAGTTGTTCAGTTTCCACATTTTTGAAGGCTTTCTGTTGTTTTTGTTATTGTTTGAGTCTAGCTTTATTCTATGATAGTCTGATAAGTTACGAGGGGTAATTTCAATTTTCCCGTATCAGTTGAGGCTTGCTTTGTTCCTAACTATATGGTCGATTTTGGAAAATGTTCCATGAGGTGCTGAGAAGAAAGTGTATTCTTTTGCTTTGGGGTGAAATGTTCTGTAGATATCAATTAGGTCCATTTGATTCATGACATCTGTGAAGTTCATTATTTCTCTGTTTGGTTTCTGCATTGTTGATCTGTCCAATGGTGAAAGTGGTGTGTTGAAGTCTCCCACTATTAATGTATGAGGTTCATTGTGGGATTTGAGCTTCAGTAGTGTTTCTTTAACAAATGTGGGTGGTCTTACATTTGGGGCATAGATGTACAGAACTGAGATTTCATCTTGGTGGATTTTTCCTTTGATGAGTATATAGTGTCCTTCCCCATCTCTTTTGATTAATATTGGTTGAACGTCCATTTTATTACATACTAGAATGGCTACTTCAGCTTGCTTCGTGGGTCCATTTGCTTGGTATATCTTTTTCCAGCCCTTTACTTGGAGATAATGCCTATCTTTTTGCTGAGGTGTGTTTCTTGTAAGCAGCAGAATGTGGGATTCTGTTTTTGCATCCATTCTGCTAGCCTGTGTCTTTTTATCGGGGAATTGAGTCCATTGATGTTGAGAGATATTAATGACCAGTGATTGTTACTTCCTGCCATCTTGATGTTGTTGGAAATAGTGTGTGAGTGAGCTTCTCTTCTTTTGTTTTTGTTGCAGGCATGTTATTTGCTTCCTGTGCTTTCTTGTGTGTAGTTAACCTCATTGGTTTGGAGTTTTCCTTCTAACATCTTCTGTAGAGCTGAGTTTGTGCATAGATATTGTTTGAATTTAGCTTTGTCATGGGATATCTTGTTTTCTCCATCTATGTTGACTGACAGTTTTGCTGGGAATAGTAGTCTGGCCTGGTATTTGTGGTTTTTTAGGCTCTGCAAGATGTCTGTCCTGATGAAAAGTCAGGTGTGATTCTGATAGGTTTGCCATTATATATTACTCGACCCTTTTCCCTAGTAGCTTTTAATATTCTTTCTTTGTTCTATACATTTAGTGTTTTGATTATTATGTGGTAGGAAGATTTTCTTTTCTGGTCTAATCTATTTGGAGTTCTGTAAGCTTCTTGTACAGTTATAGGCATTTCTTTTTTTAGATTTGGAAAATTCTCTTCAATGATTTTGTTGAAGATATTTTCTGGTCCATGGAACTGTGGATCTTCTCTTCTACTCCTACTATTCTGAGATTTTATCTTTTCATTGTGTCCTTGATTTCCTGAAGGTTTTGTGTCAAGACTTTCTTAGATTTGACATTTTCTTTGACAGATGTATCAATTTCTTCAATTTTATTCTCTGTGCCTGAAATTCTTTCTTCCATCTCTTGTATTCTGTTGATGATGCTAGTTTCTGTAGTTCCTATTCTTTTCTTAAGGTTTTCCAGTTCTGTGGATGTCTCAGATTGGATTTTCTTCATTGCTCCACTTCCCTTTTCAGGTCTTTCATTCCTTAAGTGCTTTATGCATTTCCATCACCTCTTTTTCAGTATTTTGTTGTTGCTCTCTGAGATATTTGATTTCCTCCCTTAGGCCTTCTATTATTAATATAAGCATAGGATTAAGGTCATTTTCCTTTGTTTCAATTGTTAGGATGTCCAGAGTTGTCTGTAGCATTATAGCTGGGTTCTGGAGACATCATATTGATTTTTTTTTTACCATGTTCTTGTGCTGACTTTTTGTCATCTGATTGACCCCGGTGTTGTCTGTTTCTTTTGTCAGTTGACCTTGGTGCTCAGGAAAACTCCCTGTTCTAGGGGCTGGGTGATCCTGAGATCCTATTGTCCACCTCCAGATGGTGGGTTGGTTCCTGTAATAGACTGGCTCTAGGAGAGTGACTGCCACTCTCCTCAACTGGTTGTGACCCAATTGGACCAATATACAGGGGATTGGAGTGGGGAGGGGGCTATCCTCTGAGGACCTGAGAGCTGGCAGGTCTCCTCAGAAAGGTAGGTAGAGTTGTGATTGGGCCTGTGTTCTCCCCTCACTGACACAGTTGATCTGTTTCAGCAGCTAGGCTGACTGTGCAGGCAGGGAGCTCCATCCAAGATGGATGCTAGCCTCAGTGTGCCTGTTGCTGACTGCCTCAAATGCTTGGGTGCTAGGGTGAGTGACCTGGCCCAATATTTGTGGAGAACACACAGTCACTAGCTCTGTTTGCAGTCAGTCTTGGCTCCTAATTGCTTTGCTGTGACTGGCTTAGGTCTCTGCCACTCAGCTACAGTGCACACTGTGCCACCATGTTGGGAACTCTGGGAAGAAAATCTTACTTACCTTTGCTCTTGTCGTCTTGATGTTTTTCCCTGTTGGGTGTACAGGTCCGTGTGCACCTGGTTATCAGGCAGACAGGCATGACTGCTGATTTGTGGCTGGAGCCATGGGCTGGATCCACTCGTGGGCTATATCTGCCAGTTTGGTCACCCCTCTGGAGGTGAGTGCCAGACAGAGCAGATATAGCCCACGAGTGGTGACCAGTTTCAGTGTTCGACATGGAAATTTAGACACTGTCTGTGTTTTACAGTTGGCTACCGGACCTCGCATTCACTCCACAATGACTAATCTTATTCACCTACTTCTCAGATACAATCCTCTATGGTTGGTGCCATCTTGGATCAAGTTACATTTTCTTAAACATAAAGCATATAAGCAAGGCAAACCTCTTTGCCCTATTTAATAAAAGAGGCTTATTACCTAGCAGTTTTAACTAGCTAATGAGTTAATATGAGCTAACATGGTGGTAGATTACCTTGGGGTAAGGAACTAACTCTCTCTTTTCTGAGTCTGGTAGCAAAGTAGACAGTGTCTGGGACTAGTGGTGGCAACAGCCCTAGGATGAGACTTTAGGCCTGATTCTTACACATCAAGATGAGTCTTGCTATTAAACTATTAAATCTTTCATTAGCATAATCTTCAGACTCAACAGGGATCTGAGAACAATGAATATTACCTGAGTAAGTAAGATCAATTGGCTTTTGAATCTTTAAAACATGACAGTCTTTCCCTTGATAGCCACCCATTGCACCTCTGTGTCTGTTGGGCATCCATCTTTGGCCACCAGTACCAAGGAATGATAGACTTTTTGTGAGACAGGAATTAGGAAGGGCCTCTTACATTGTCTTGAAAAAGTTCAGCAGTCGACTTCTCCATCTGTGTCCAACCCATTCAGCTTGGACAGCATGCTATCTGCTGTTGAGGCCAAGGGCAGCCTAGTCCAGTGGCCAGCTTTGCCACACTTAAAGCAAGTTCCAGGTGGAGATTCTTTGTGCTCACTAGCTTCTTTGGAGGAGACTAAGAATGCTGTCAGGAACTGGCATGTGTATCATGAAAAGCTTTTTGTATTAAATATTTAAATGTCATGTTTTGCAGATCACTGAGGTGTCTGAGGACCACCATATTCACCTAAGATGGATCTTTTTTCCAATTAGTTACTCTCTGTTTGACTATGAAAGCCTGTATAGGAGGCTAGATAAATCTTAATTTGGTAACTACCTGCATAACTTCTTGGCATAACTACAAATTACATACACACACACACTTTACCATTAAAAATTGGGACTTTAGGTTTTATCGATGTTAGGTTAAAGATCTTAAAAATCTCAGTTTTGAATTGAAGCTCTTTTAGTATCAAAACAATTTTTTAAAATGTATAAACAGAGTTTGTAAAGAGACTGGAAACTTTCTGACCTTTCTATGACATATCACTACACAGCATAGCAGTTTCCTGTATGATTTAGTTCATAAAAAGTCTCTAGCTTATTAAAGTCTATAGCCATGTTAGATCTTAGGAACATTAACAAAAACAAGGTTAAGAATATTTTAAAGCAGTGATTTTTTTTTTGTTTTCCTTAAATCTGCAGATTTATTTCCTTGTCATTATTCATTCTATGCCACTGAGGACATTACCACTAGAAGACAATGTCCTATCTTATCTGCCGTAGGTCCATCACATCAGAGCCCACCTGTCGTCATATCTCAGGGAATCTCCTTCATAAGTCCTGCTCTTTGTCCCTGCTCTCTTCAAAATTATTATTATTATTTTATAATAATTTATTTTTTATTTCTTCAAGTTACATCTCAATCACGATCCCCTCCCTACTCCCCCCCTCCAGTCCCACCCTTCCACCCTCCTCCACCTCAACACCCCATCCTCTTCCCTTCTTTTTTTTTTAGTTTAAGGTATTTCTTTTTTCCCCCAACAGCTCTCCCATTCAATCCAACAAATGATTCTTTTTCTTATAACTATAAATACAATACAAAACAACAGAAATAAATAGGCCACAATTATAAGAGTTATATGGCTTATCATAGATTCCCAATGTCCAGTCCATATGTATTTGGCACCTGACTTTAACATTGTACTACCTAACCATCTCCATGAGTTTAAATTTCTTTTTTTTAATAATTTATTTTTTATTTCTTCAAGTTACATCTCAATCACAATCCCCTCCCTACTCCCCCCTCCAGTCCCACCCTTCCACCCTCCTCCCCCTCAATCCCCCCATCCTCTTCCCTTCTTTTTTTTTTTTTTAGTTTAAGGTATTTCTTTTTTCCCCCCAACAGCTCTCCCTTTCAGTCCAAAAAATGGTTCTTTTTCTTATAACTATAAATACAATACAAAACAACAGAAATAAATAGGCCACAATTATAAGAGTTACATGGCTTAGCATACATTCCCAATGTCCAGTCCATATGTATTTGGCACCTGACTTTAACATTCTACTATCTAACCATCTCCATGTGTTTAAAGTTCTATATCTAACTCAGCTTTCATACTAACTTGCCTCATAATTTTAAAAATATCTTCTTAGGTCCAGAACACCCTCTTGATTCCTAAACAACTCAAAATTTAACTATGAGACTCTAGCTATCTATTCTTCAACCACCTCAGAGACCTGAGAGGGAAAATATATCTGATTATATAGGAAGTGCAGGGCCTGCAGCTTCCAACACTAAGTAATGAAATACCAGTGGCTGCCTGGACAGTTCCCATTTTCTCTCCATACATTACAGCATCAATGTTTAACCTTTTGGCCCTGTTTCTTTGACAGACATTGATTGTAGAGCAGAAATTATGAAGGACTTACCTACCCTGTCTTGGCAGAGCTAGGCTGTCGACTTACCTGCTTCCAAATTTTGTCCTTTTTGGACAGAAGTCTGTCTACAGTTGAAGCAAGGGTTTTTTCTTGCCAAGAGAAAGGCTTACCACCAATTCAATCATCTCCCACTGGAGATTCTTCGGTGCTCATCTTCTACCTGGAGTAGAATAGGGGGTGCTGTAAGGAGCTGACATGTCTCGATATCAAAAA
Organism: Lophiomys imhausi; assembly: GCA_907164525.1. Lineage (NCBI taxonomy): Eukaryota > Metazoa > Chordata > Mammalia > Rodentia > Muridae > Lophiomys > Lophiomys imhausi. The sequence continues at coordinate 30,659 of CAJQZJ010032507.1, read as the reverse complement.
ATCTTAAGTTAAGAAAACATCTTTGAATGCCATATTCTGCAGATCTCTTGAGGTTTTTGAAGATGCCCTATCTATCTCTTATATTTAGATAGGCAAATATTGCTTGTCTCTTAGCAACTTGATTTCTGAGTAGCTTAGAAAATAACTGTGATAGACTGTCATAGTAACTAACAAAATGACACGTTT
>CAJQZJ010032507.1:17324-30073 GCA_907164525.1 Lophiomys imhausi | reverse complement strand
CCATTCCTTTAAGCGCTTTATTCATTTCCATCACCTCCTTTGCAGTATTTTGTTGTTGCTCTCTGAGGTATTTGATTCCTCCCTTAGGCCTTCTATTATTAATATAAGCGTAGGATTAAGGTCATTTTCCTTTGCTTCAATTGGGTTCAGCTGTCCAGAGTTGTCTGTAGCATTATTGCTAGGATCTGGAGACATCCTATTGTTTTGGGTTTTTTTTACCATGTTCTTGCGCTGACCTTTTGTCATCAGATGGACCCAGGTGTTATCTGTTTGTTTCTTTTGTTACCTGACCTTGGTGCTCAGGAAAACTCCCTGCCCTGGGGGTTGGCTGATCCTGAGATCCTGGTGTTTACCTCCAGATGGCGGGCAGGTTCCTGTAATAGACTGACTGGCTCTTGGAGAGGAGGGTGGCTGCTGCTCTCCTCAACTTGTGACCCAATTGGACCAATATACAGGGGATTGGGGTGGGGAGAAGGCTAGCCTATGAGGACCTGGGAGCTGACAGGTCTCCTCAGAAAGGCAGATAGAGCTGTGGTTGGGTCTGTGTTCTCCTTTCACTGACCCAGTCGTTTTGGCTCCCCAGCTAGGCTAACTATGCAGGCAGGGGGCTCCACCCACAACAGATGCCGGCCTCAGTGTGGCTGTTGCTGACTGCCTCAGATGCTTGGGTGCTAGGGTGAGTGACTCACCTGCCCCAGTATTTGTGGGGAACACACAGTCGTGGGCTCTGTTTGCAGGCAGTCTTGGCTCCTAATTGCTTTGTTGTGACTGGGTTAGATCTCTGCCTCTCCTCTACAGTGCACACTGTGCTGCCATGTTGGAAACTCCAGAAAAAATAATCTCACTTACCTTTGCTCTTGTGGTGCGGCTGTTTTTCCCTCTTGGGTGTACAGGTCCTAGTGCAGGCTGGATATCAGGCTGACAGGCGAGGCCGCTGATCTGTGGCTGGAGCTGTGGGCTGGATCAGCTCCTGGTCTAGATCTCTAGCCAGAGCTCCTCTCCAGACCGGTGATGGAGCTGGCTGATCTCAGGGTGTTGTTCCCGGGACCTGCGTGGGCTGTTTTACCTGGTGACCGGTCTCAATGTTCGCTGTGGAAGTTCAGACACTGTCTGTGTTTCACTGTATGCTAGGAGACCTCACATTCACTCCACAGTGACTAATCTCATTCACCTACTACTCAGATGCACTGCTCTATGGTCGGCGCCATCTTGGATCCCCAAGCAGTGATTTCTTTTAACCTTTTTGAGAGTGAAGACATAGATTATAGATATAATTTTAATGGAAAGAGAGAATAACTATAATTTAAAAGACATAACCATAATTTTAAAAGTTAAAACCAACTTCTATAATCAGAGTAAACAATTTAATTTAATGCCTCTACAGTATATCTCAATATCCCAACTTAAAAGTATCTTTGGAATTATATCATATGGCTTAAGATTATCTAAGCATATATTTTAAATTAAAAACTCTGAGTCCTGAGTTTTAACCATATCCAATAACTAGCAAAGACAAAATAAACATATAAACTAGGGTTGAGTCATTATACAGTTTGTTGTAAAGATATAACTTTGAATTTTTGCATCATATAAAAATCCATTAACAATCTAAAACATGAGATTTGTTGGTTTCTTAGTCTAAAAGGAGGTAGCAATAATAAATAGAGTTCATTAGGATTAAGAAGTTTTATAATTTTTTCTTTATATCACATGGTTATCTAAGATGGTGAAATCACATGGCAGGTTGTAAACCACATAACGTTTTTACTTTGTTTATTTGTTTTGTTAGGTATAAATGTTTAAAATAACAACCATATCAACCCGTATGTTGATGAAACCATAAGTTTGATTAACTACTACTTTCATTTACTAAAGATTTAACATCTTTTAGTATTCCTAGCACTTTTTTAAAGAAGCTTTTCCTTATAATTTGTATTAATATATTTTATATAATTTTCTCAGACCATCCCATCACAACTTGCTTAAGCTCGTATATTCCTAAAAATTTACAACTTGCATATCTTAATTATCCTAAATAATTTTTGATAGTAGCTTTCATAAAGGACTAGAACTTTACATTGTATTTTTAAGAATTATATAGGTACAATACCTTATCCCCAACTTTGTATCAATATATAAGGATTTATACTAGTGAAATAAGTTGTTTAGATTTTCTAAGGTAGCTTATTTTTCCAGCAAAAAAGTTGATAATTTAAACAAAACAAAATTTCCAAGTCTAAGTTTACAGTGTGTTTCTGAAGAATGAAATATCTTAGATTTATATAAAGTTATCTGAGTATGAAGTACAGGCATACTGTATATTTTTAATCATTTATTACCTGTTTAACTTAGGAAGCATATTTTTTTGATTAAATTATGACTAGTATTTAACATGACCATGAGCTTGACTGGCCAGCCATCAACCTACATTATCCAATCTCCTAAAATAGATTGCCGTAGCAGTCCATGAAAGGATTGGAAATAATCCTGTACTTTTAAATCAATTGCATATGCATGGTACTTTATATAACATAACCTTAAATCTGTATCAACATATGAAATGTTATACCAGTGTATTAAAATTAACCTTCTAGAGACTAACAATAGCTTTAAATTGCAGAGCAAGTTTAATAATTTATCCTTATATCTTATTATTTTTACATTGTATATCTATAGTTTTCTTTATAACAACAAGCATCCATTAACCATAGAATAACCAAAACCCATCCATTGTTTGCTTAGGAATGGGATATAGTTTCTCTGAAAATTTGCTTTCTGCTGATTTTGGGCAAAGAAAACCTGTTAGGGGCCCAAATAAAAATGAAAGAGAAAATTGGTTAAGCAACTTAATACTGAAAATATATACCATCTCACAAGTAACATATAGTTCAGTAATTATAAAAATGCCTGCGAGGTAGAGGATGCACAGATCAATTACAGAAGATTTTTTTGCTCCAAACTGTACCTTGAATATTGCCAAGATCTCTAGAAGGCCTTATCTTATGAGCAGGGATTCATGCCTTGACTTCATTGTTTAGCCTAGGATTTTGGTCTAGGATTCACAATGATTCACCTGTCCCTACCTCCTGATTTTGTTCCCTGCTCTTGTCATGCTTCCCTGGGTCAGGGAGGGGTGCTGAAAATGGTGCATAGGGAGGTGGGTGTAGCTGTTTTAATATAAAACTGCCTCAGTCGGGCTGGGCAATGTCTCAAGGCCAGCAAACACTAGCAGCCAGAGGCAGTCCTCCTGTCAGCACAGGGCAGGGACAGGCTTGTCTCCTCAGCATTGTGGCTGCACATGCGGCCCAGAATTTAGTGTAAAAGGGGTGGGAATGGGGCAGAGATGCCTGAGGAGATGTGCAGGGCTGAGGAGGGAGCGGGACACCTCCCACTCTATGTCCCTTGTCTGCAGCACCCCCAGCTGGCCAAGGAAGCAGAGCGCACTTCCCTCGGAAGTCATGGGAGCAGGGTGGGAACAACACAAAATAGCACAAATCAGAGACAGTCAGAGTGGAAGTTCTCTGTGCAGCAGAGAAGGGAGGGAAGTACCAGAAGTGCCTACCCACCCACCTGTAGCGAAAAGTGGCAGAGGCTCAGGGCGCTGCACATGTCCTGAATCTCAGAACTCAAGAACAGCGCTTGGCATCTCAGACCCTTTCATACCTCTATAGTGGCAGGTCAGCCAGGCAGAACTCTGGGAGCCCTGGTCACGTGGTATAGCAGTCTGGCCACAGCCACTGCTGGACCCAGCTCGGTCCTGAGCTGTGATCCCCTGTCATGATCATATGTTGCCCCCTCCAGAACAGGACCAAGCCATGAGCAAGAGGCATGCACACACATACCAACACACATGGACAGAGGCACAAAGACAGATTTTCCCAGGGAAAACAAAACCAAAAACCAAAAACCTCGGTTGACCAATGAGCTCAGCTGCCTGTGGTAGGAAAAACCACCACTGGCTATGTAGAAAACAGAAGAGAATTATCTTGTTCTCCCAGAAATACTTCAGGAGAATTTCTATCTTCTCCTAGAAACCAGATGAGAATTGTCTTGTTCTCCCACAAGCAAAACAAGAGAAATTCTGTCTTCTCCTAGAAACTATATGAAAACATCTGCATTCTCCCAAAGGCCAGATGAGAACCTCTGTTTCCTTCTGCAGAGTCCCACAAGAATACCAATTGAGGATCCCTGTTTCAGTCCAGAAAAATCCTCCCAATGAGGTGTTTTGCAATGCGTCCCTAGTTACCTCAGGCCAAGGGGGTATTTAACATATCTGTCACGCCCCATGGGCCAAACTATACAGCCAGCCTGAAACCAAAACCAGTTACATTAACCAGAGAAAGTAGAGAGATGAAAACACACCAGAGAAAAGACCAGACAAACCAGAGACCAGAACACAGAACACAAACCTGTCACCCTTAAATTCAGACTCACCAATTGTCAGGGAAGTAGAAAATTCCCCTTTAAACATTCTGCTTTGTGAGCACAGGCTTCAGCGGGTTCTCCCTCAATGCACCAAATGTTAGGGTCCAGAATGCGTTGAAGAAGTCACCCTAACTCAAATAGCATGCAAAAGCAATGAATGTTAATTTTTCTGAAGATATCCAGCATGCAGGGGTCACCCATTAGGCAGATTGGCAACCCTGAGATGAGCTTGCAGGCTCTTTTTAAAGGCTTTCAGGAGAATTTGGAGGGGGATGAGGAAACCTGAAATGTGATTGATTATTCAAACTGAAAAGCAAGGGCCAGAAGCATGGTCTGGGGAAGCCAGTGACCTTATCTCTTTCCAGCCAGATGCATGGTCTGGGGGAGCATTAGTTAGTGGTCTTGAGTTAACCTTAAGACCTGAGGGTACTGTCTAACTGGTAGTTTAAGCAATCTTATCTCTGGGAATGGGAACCTCAGGACATTCCTTAATTTAACAGGTGGAGGAAGCCTGCCGTAGAGTCAGCCTGACTCACAGGTTGGGCTACTTTGGAGCCCTACAGTCTTTTAGGGGGTCTCAATTTGGGGTCCCATGGGGCCCCTCAAGACTTCTGTATATGTTTTCAATGTTAAGCTTAAAAAATAACTAGAAACAAGCAAAGTTTGTCAATTTAGATGTACTTGAACATGTTCCTCAAACACTTTAGAGATCTTCAGAATATGGCATTTAAAATGTTTAATGAAAAAGCTATTTGTGAGGTCACACCAGTCATAAGGGCAGATGAGTAAGTACCTACAACTGAACTACCTCACTCCTTAGACTCAGTTTCCCAAGGCCAATTCTTTGGTCTTCCTACTCATACCCCACTGTCTGTCCTGTGGGCATTCCCTTACCCCAATTCCAGAAAATTATATCTGTTTAAGTACAGGCTAAACCAGTCAGAAGAACAGGTGTGTGAGTACATGTCAGCTGAATTGTCCCACTCCCTAGAGTTCCCCAAGATCCATTCTACTGCCTCTCCTCTTCCCCCTTGCAACTCACTCTGTGTCTGGGCTCTTGCCCCCAATTCTGGCAGACTCTAGTTGCTCTGGTGCAGGCCATACCACTCAGAACAGATTCTAGTTGCTTAGGTACAGGCTACTCCAATCAGAAGAACAGAGACCCCTGCTGCACCAAAGGCCAAATAAGTTGCCAAAAGTCAATCCCCCAACCTGGTCAGAGACTCCCTAGTGGATCACAGGTCAAACAGGCCACTAGAAATCCAGTCCACAAAACTCAGAAGTCTAAAGAAGAAACAGAAACCAAGGGGGAAAACACCCATTCAACAAAGACAAACTCAGAAATAAATACCCTAGACCTATAGTCATTCCAAACCTAGATGCTTAAACACCAGTGTAAGAACACAATAAACAATAGCTAGGGCAGTATGACACCACCCAGCTATCCATGACAGCAAGACCTGGATATTTCGATGCAGCTGAAGCACAAGAAAATGACCTTAAAGTCAACTTTATGAAGATGGTAAAGGTTCATAAAGAAAAAAATGAAAAAAAAATCCCTCAGAGAAATTGAGGAAAAGACAAACAAATATTGGAGGAAATAAATAAATCCCTTAAAGAAAGCCAAGAATAAACAAATAGGTGAAGGAAACCATTCGGGACCTGAAAACAGAAACAGAAGCAATAAAGAAACTACAGACTGATGGTACTCTGGAAATGGAAAATCCAGCCAAGTGAAGAGGAACTACAGATGCAAGTTTTACCAACAGAGTACAAGAGTCTCAGAGGCTGAAGATACAATAAAAGAAATAGGCTTATTGGTCAAAGAGAATGTTGTCTAAAAAATTCCTAGTATAAAGCATTCAGAAAATCTGGGACACTGTGAAAGTGTCAAACTAAGAATAATAAGGAAAGGAATCCCAGCTCAAGAGCCCAGAAAATATAGTTAACAAAATCATAGAAGAAAAATTTTCTAACCATAAAAAAGGACATGCCTATAAAGTACAAGGAGTCTACAGAGCACCAAAGAGATTGGACCAGAAAAGAGTGCCCTAGCACCACATAGTAATCAAACCACTAAACACACAGAACAAAGAAAGCATTTTAGAAGCTGCAAGGGAAAATGGTGAAGTAACATATAAAACCAGACCTATTAGAAGTATACCTGATTTCTCAATGGAGAATAAAAGCCAAAAGGGCCTGGACTATAGGTATTGCAAACTCTAGGCTATCATGAATAATAGCCCAGACTACCATATCCAACAAAACTTTCAATCACCATAGATGGAGACAACAAGATATTCCATAACAAAGTCAAATTTCAACAATATCTATCTATCTATCTATCTATCTATCTATCTATCTATCATCTATCTATCTATCTATCTACTAATCTGGCTGTACAGAAAGTGCTAGAAGGAAAGGTACAACCCAAGTAGATTAACTACACCCACGAAAACATAGGTAATAAATAAGTAATCTCACAACAGCAAAACCCAAAGAAGGAAAACACACAAACACACATGTAAAAGTAACTTTTATTTCCAGATGTAATTGTCATCTAAGGGACTTACTGAATAAGCTCACCCTTTCTAGTCCTTTCTGAACTCTGGCTGACTGGTTCAACTCAGCTGTTCTGGTTCAAATTCCTCTCCAAGATGACTGATTTTATCTGGCTTCTCTCAGCTTCTCATTGAATTACTCTGCTTGGCCTCAAACTGACTTTGGAAATTTGTTCTAATCTTCTGGCTTCTTTTTATTCTCTGGGTTCAACTGTCTTTGCTGACCTGCACTGAACTGCATGAACTCAGAAACAAATTCATGTCCACTGCACTAACTCCCAACTAACCAACTGACCCTCTCTGAGCTGCTTTTAAGTAGCTGTTTCCCTGAGAGTTGGGCAAATTCTATCTCTGATTCATTCTGTCAAATCTTTCTCTGATTCATCACTTTGTTTGTCCCACCATTAGATGTCATTGTTTAGGATTAAAGATTTGTACAAAAGGATTCCAGCCAGAAGGATTAAAGGTATGTACTAAGGGCATGTCTGTATTTCAGCCAGATAACACAGACCTAGGTATTTTGATGTGATCCATTGACATAGCTGCTATGTTGCTGGATTAAAATATCTCTACATCTTCCCTCCTTTCTGTTTAAGCTAAAAATCACACACAATTACACTATTAAAAAGAAACAATTATAAGTTCCACAAACTTAACAGTCTGAATATTTTTATCAACAGATTTGTTGATGTGATGATTCTTCATAACTTCAGCCTTGATCATTTGTCCTTCAGCAAGTGTGTATTTCAGCATCAAGATTTTTCCAGTCTGCTAGTCTGATGAATGATCTGACCTTTGTTAGGTGATTTGTTGAGTTGTTCCCATACAGGAAGAATAAACGTGCATTAGCTCCATTGCTATCATTCTGGGTCTCTTCCTTCCTTGAGTCATGCTTCATGTGGAAGCTTGTTTTACTTGGATCAGATCTTTATCAGCTTTGATGGAACCAATAGACTCTCATCACCTGTGGAAATATAGACAAAACCTCTTCCCCAATACAATACATTTCCTGACAACCATTCTGATGTTAAAATATCTTCACATATATGGGTGGTTATAAATCAGCAGTTACCCCCCACACACACAATCCAGAGTCTTTCCTCTAATCTTTTCCCCCTTTCTGTTTATCAAGGTACAATTAGATCTTTATGAATCCACACATAAACTAGGCATTTAGGCACTCACATTCCATGCCCTGCTCCATGCTAGTGAGCTAGGCTTCTCACCCATTTAAACATGGAAACAATTGAGCCACCAACATCCCAGCTCCATAACCTTCTTGTCTGAGGAGGCCTGCAGGTATCCAGGACCAGAGAGGTTAGACCCTACCCAGCCTTTCTCCAGCTTGCTTGGGACACAGCTAGCAGAAGTGAGCAGCACACTCACCTCCCAGCTCTACAACCTCTTCACCTGAGGAGGACTGCCAGGCCCAGGAGCATCCAGATGTGTGGGCACCCAGGATCAGAGAGGTTAGATTCAACCCAGACTTTCTTCAGCCTTTCATGTGAATCGGGGACACAACCAGAAAAGGAACAGCCAGGCCCAAGGAGCTCCCTGACACTTTGAGGAGTCCAGTCAGCATTAGGAACATTCAGCCAATAGCAGGGACAAACAGATGGCTAAAGGCCAATGTAAGAACACAAGAGCCAGGACAATGTGGCATCATCAGCTCTCCTATTTCAGTAAGCTCTGGAACCTTGACATAGCCAAAGTAAAAGAAGATGAACTTAAATCCAAACTTATAATGATGATAGAGGCCCTGAGAGAGGATATGAATAAATTTATTTTATTATAATTCTTTCTTTTTTATGTTTATTTATTACTTCAGGTTACATCTCCATCACAGTGCTGTCTTTCTACCCCTCGCAGTCCAGCTCTCCCACCCTCTACCCCCTATCCCTTCCATACCACTTCTTGGGAGTGAAGTGTCCATATATGAGTCTCCCTCCCCAGTTTCAGCAGTCATATGAGGGCCAAGAGCCTCCTCATACACTAGGGGCCTACAAGGCAGCACCACTAGGGCAAAGTGTCTCATTGACAGGCAACAAAGTCTATGTTCCTGTTCCCTTTGGTGCATTGGTTGTAGTACAGTTATCCTGTACTATATGGCTAAAATTCGATTATAAGTGAATAGATGCCATGTACATCCTTCTGAGTCTGGGTTAGCACACTCAGGATGATTTTGTCTAGTTCCATCCATTTGGTTGCAAATTGCATGATTTCATTGTTTCTGATGGATGAGTAGTATTCCATTGTGTAGATGTACCACAGTTTTTTTTTTTATCCATTCCTCAGTTGAGGGACACCTGTGTTGTTTTCAGTTTCTAGCTATTACAAATAAGGCTGCTATGAACATAGATGAGGAAACGTCCTTGTGGTTTGGTGAGGAAACATTTGGGTGTATACCCAGTAGTGACATGGATGGGTCTTGAGGTGGAGCTATTCTAAATTTTTTAAGATATCACCAGACTGATTTCCATAATGGTTGTACAAGCTTCAACTCCCACCAGCAATGGAGGTGTGTTCCCCTTTCTCCACAACCTCACCAGCATGTGCAGTCATTTGAGTTTTTGATCTTAGCCATTCTGGTAGGTGTGAGATGGAATTTCAGAATCATCCTGAGTTGCATTTCTCTGATGATTAAGGATGCTGAGCATTTTTTCAAGTGTCTCTCAGCCATTAGGTATTCCTCCTTTGTGAATTCTCTGTTTAGCTCTGTTCCCCATATTTTGGTTGGGTTATTTGGTTTCTTGGAATTTAATTTCTTGAGTTCTTTGTAAATTATGGATATAAGTCCTCTCTCATATGTGGGATTGGTGAAGATCTTTTCACAATCTGTAGGTTGCCATTTTATTCGAATTACAGTATCTTTTGCCTTACAGAAGCTTTTCAGTTTCACGAGGTTTCATTTATTAATTGTTGGTCTTAGATCCTGAGCTTTTGGTGTACTGTTCAGGAAGTTGTCACCTGTGCCAATGAGCTCAAGGCTTTTCCCAACTTTGTCTTCTATTAGATTTAGTGTGTCAGGCCTTATGTTAAGGTCTTTGATCCACTTGGACTTAAGTTTTGTACAAGGTGATAAGTATGGGTCTAATTTCATTCATTTACAAATGGACATCCAGTTAGACCAGCATCATTTGTTGAAGATGGTGTCCTTTTCCTATTGTACAAGTTTGGCTTCTTTGTTAAAAATTAAGTGACCATAGGTGTGCGGGTTCATTTCTGGGTCTTCAATTCAATTCCATTGATTCACTGATCTGTTTCTATACCAGTACCATGCTGTTTTTATTTCTATTGCTCTGTAGTACAGCTTGAAATCTGGGATGGTGATACCTCCAGAATTTTTTATTGTATGGAATTGATTTAGCTGTTCTAGGTTATTTGTTATATCATATGAAGTGGAGAATTGGTTTTTCCAGGTCTATAAAGAATTGTGTTGGTATTTTGATAGGAATTGCATTGAATCTGTATATTGCTTTTGACAGGATGGCCATTTTTATCATGTTGATCCTATCTATCCATGAGCATGGGAGATCTTTCCATTTTCTGATGGCCTCCTCAATTTCTTTCTTCAAGGACTTGAAGTTCTTGTCATACAGGTCTTTAACTTGCTTGGTTAGAGTTACCCCCAGGTATTTTATATTGTTTGTGGCTATTGTGAAGGGTGTTGTTTCCTTAATTTCTTTCTCAGTGCATTTATTTGTTGTATAAAGAAGGGCTTCTGTTTCTTTTTGAATTATTTTTGTATCCAGCCACCTAGCTGAAGGTGTTTATCAGCAGTAAGAGTTCTCTGGTGGAATTTTTGAGGTTGCTTCTGCATAGTATCATATCATCTGCAAAGAGGGATAGTTTTATGTCTTCGTTTCCAATTTGTATCCCCTTAATACCCTTTAGTTGTCTTATTGCTCTAGCAAGAACTTCCAGTACCATGTTGAAGAGATATGGTGAAAGTGGGCATCCTTGCCTTGTCCCTAAGTTTAGAGGAAATGTTTTAAGTTTCTTTCCATTTAATTTGATAATGGTGACTGGCCTGCTGTACATCGCCTTTATTATTTCTAGGTATGGTCCTTGTATGCCCATTCTCTCCAGGACTTTTAGCATGAAAGGGTGTTAGATTTTGTCACATGCTTTTTCAGCATCTAGAGAGATGGTCATGTGTTTTCTTTTCTTTCAACTTGTTTATGTAGCAAATTACATTGTTTGATTTTTGTATGTTGAACCATCTTTGCATTCCTAGGATGAAGCCTACTTGATCATGGTGTATGATACATTTGATGTGTCCTTGGATTCGGTTTGCCAGTTTTATTAAGTATTTTTGCATCTATGTTCATGAGAGAAATTGGTCTGAAGTTCTTTTTCTTTGTTGGGTCTTTGTGGTTTAGGAATCAGGGTGACTATAGCCTCATAGAATGAGTTTGGCAGTGTTCTTTCTGATTCTATTTTGTGGAAGAGTTTGAAGAGTATTGGTATTAGCTCTTCTTTGAAGGTCTGGTAGAATTCTGTGCTGAAACCATCTGGCCCTGGGCTTCTTTTTTTTTTTTTTGTTTGGGAGATTTTAAATAACTGTTTCTATTTCCTTAGGGGTTATAGGGCTGTTTAGTCTGTTAATCTGATCTTGATTTAACTTTGGTAGGTGAAACCTATCAAGAAAATTGTCCATTTTGCTTAGGTTTTCAAATCTGGTGGAGTACAGATTTTTAAAGTAGGACCTAAGCGTCTCTGGATTTCATCGATGTCTGTTGTTATTTCTCCCTTTTCATTTCTGATTTTCTTGATTTGGGTTTTTTCCCTCTCTGCCTTTTAGTGAATTTGGCTAAGGGTTTGTCTATTTTCTCAAAGAACTAATTCTTGCTTTCATTGATTCTGTGAATTTTTCTTTTTGTTTCTAAGTTGTTAATTTGAGTACTAAATTTGATGATTTCCTGCCTTCTGCTCCTCTTGGGATGGTTTGCTTCTTTTTTTTTTCAGTTCTTCCAGTTCTCCTGTTAATTTGCTAATATGAGCTGTCACAATCTTCTTTTTCATGGCACTTAGTTCTATGAACTTTCCTCGTAGCACAGCTTTCATTGTATCCCATAGGTTTGGGTATGCTGTGCCTTCATTTTCATTGGGTTTTAAGAAGTCTTTGATTTCCTTCTTTATTTCTTCCCTGACCCAGTGGTCATTCAGTAGAGAGTTGTTCAGTTTCCATGAATGTGTACACTTTCTATTATTTCTGTAGTTGTTGAAGTCCAGTTTTATTCCACAGTGGTCTGATAAGATACAAGGGGTTATTTCAATTTTCTTGTATCTGTTGAGCCTTGCTTTGTGTTCAATTATATGTTCAGTTTTGGAGGAGGTTCCATGGGGTGCTGAAAAGAAGGTGTATTCTTTTGTATTTGGGTGAAATGTTCCGGAGATATCTGTTAGGTCCAATTGCTTCATGACCTCTCTTAGGCTCATTATTTCTCTGTTTGGTTTCTGTCTCAATGAACTATCCATTGTTGTGACTGGGGTGTTGAAGTCTCCCACTACTAATGTGTGAGGATCAGTGTGAGTTTTAAGCTTTAGAAGAGTTTCTTTTATAAATGTGGATACCCTTGTATTTGGGTACCCAAAGTTTCTGAGAAGTCATCTGTAATTCTGATGGTTCTGTTATTATATGTTACTTGACCTTTTTCTCTTATTGCTTTTAATATTCTCTCTTTGTTCAGTTCATTTGGAGTTTCAGTTATTATGTGGTGAGAGGAATTTCTTTTCTGGTCTAATCTGTTTGGTGTTCTG
>CAJQZJ010032499.1:4048281-4085815 GCA_907164525.1 Lophiomys imhausi | reverse complement strand
GGTTGGGAGCACTGGCTCAGTGGTTGGGAGCACTGGCTCAGTGGTTGAGAGCACTGACTGATTTTTCCAGATGATCTTGTTCAATTTCTAACCCTACTGCTTCGCAGCTTAGTGCCACCTGTTAGCTCCAGTTCCAGACAATCTGATGCCTTCTTCTGGCCCCCATTGGCACTGTACACACATAATCCATAAGACATACATTCAGGCAAAACACCTATACATGCACAATAAAAAAAAAAGAAAAATCGTTTTTAAAAATATAGAAGTTATACAAACTTTTTTTGTAGTTCTTTTACTCTTCCCTTTGCCAAAAAAATATTCATTTCAATTACCTTGCACTAGAAAAACTTCCAGTGTTGCTGATAATCTATTTCTAGGCTCTCCCTTGGCTGAGTCCAAGAGCTGTGCGTGTCCTGATCTTTCAACCCTTTCTATGGGATCCCATCCCTGTACTCTCAGCATTCCTGGGGTAGTGGGTCAGCTAAACACTGAAAAGGCAAGATGCCTTCAGGCAGCACTGCCCCTGATGTGTTATCTGTATTTTGCTTTTAATTTAACATTGCTGTGGACATTTTCAGATACTCACCAAATGAAGAGAAGAGAACAAGGCTCTGTTTACCCATCATTTACTTTCAGAATTTGTTCCTATTTTAATGATCTTATTTTCTCTTGAGTTACCTTCCAATAGAAAACTATAGTTCAATACTGCTCATTGATTAAAAAAAAATGTAGCAACAGCAAAAGGGAACATTCAGAGAATTATCTCCAGGTCTCTGGGTCTTAGCCTTGTTCACTATGCTTCTGGCTTTGTAGACTTTCATTCTTTTCTGAACGACAATTAAAAACATGATTCCATTTCTTTATCGAATGGCAACATAAAGAAGAGATTAACTGCAAACTGGATTCTTCATCATTTAATGAGATTGCCTGAAAACTGAGAGGGATATTCAGCTGGCCGGTATTTCAATTTAAGTGTGCTCAATCACCTTTCAAAATGAATAAAAAGTCCATAGATTATAGACAGCTGCTATGTCTTTTGTAAGAAGTGGCATTGTGTGTTAAAATCTTCTTCAAGGAAATAGATAAGGAAGAATACTAATTCACACATGTGGAAATAGACGGCTATTCACTTCACCGTTAGGAATACGACCACCAATCTATATCTGTTTTCAGTAGTTAAATCTAACATATTTGCATTAAACATTAATACACTGATTTTACATCATTCTACACTGGAGAAAGATTCACTAAGCACGTTTTTAAAATAAATGCTCTACTCTCCCTTGACAATGGTCATTTTCTTTTCTTAATTCTCACCCCCCTTCTATTTTTGACCTAAAATTTTCCCAAATGTTGTGAGCAAAGAATCAAAGACAAGAAAAAAATGTCATGTTGGCTATCTGTTAGCATATTCTTCTTTATTACCGATAAGGTAAATATTAAGAGAAGACACAGACTGAGCCATTGGCAAATGTTTGTCAATGGTTTCATGGGACAGGATGAAATGAAAGATAATTTATTTCAACCAGTTAACAACTTTTCCATTTCTATTCTGTTCCGAGCTCTTTGGCTCAATTTTATTTTTATTTCAGTTTGAGTTTTTGGAGAGCCAGCACAGCATATCCAAACACTCTTAAAGAAGGTTGCTCAGGTTTCCAAGAGCAGAGCAATGTAGACAGAAGGTAGGAAGAGGTGGGATCACTACAAATGGAAATGCTGAGTCCCTGACATGTTGATGTACTTTTGGGGAATGTGCCTTTGGGTGTTACATGGGTATGATGAGCAACTGGATTTATAATGGTTTCAACGCTGAGAGGAGAAGACAAAGATAGCTCATCTTCAGAGTCTAGACAAGAAAAGTCAATGAACAAGGAGGAAGGAGATACAGGGTAGCTGCTCCTAAGATCCCACCTTGGTTGTGCTTGCTTAGAAGGTAGGTTCAAATTAATAGTATGATACCTTGCTTATCAATAACTTTTCTATTTCTTTTTTTTCTCTATCCTCTTTCTCTCTTATATAGGGGGAAAGAACTTAAAAAGAAAAAAAGGGGAATATATGTATATAATATAGAAATGATAAGGTATAAGGATAGATTGTTGAATCTGCTCTGAAACTTAAAACTGTTGTTATTATAAAAATAAAGTTATCTTTTGATACATTGGTATAGAAAAAAATTAATAGTATGATAATGAGATCCCCTTTTTTTCTCCTTTGCTCCTCTCCCTTCCCCTCCCCATTTCTCTCTCTCTCTCTCTCTCTCTCTCATTTCAAAAGTAATAAGCTGATTATATATTCATACCCAATTCCTTTTGCATAAGAGAAAGAAATTGATATATTTATGCTTATAAATTATAAAACACTCTAATCACTGTATTGGTCTTTTGTGCTAGAATTTCTGTATCTTTTTATAATATATTAAATTTTAGAGTCCTTTAAGCACTAACATAAAGCCTATATTCCTCAAATATACTTGAAGGCCTAAGTCACATATCTACCTAGGTGGACAGGCCCTTCTTGACTTCTTCCTGTGACAGGTGACCACTGTTGCAATATGGTAACTCAGATGCAACTAGAGTGGTTGATTTTTTTCACAGATAGACAGGTATTAATCAGAAGCTTGCAAGTGTGTAATGTTAATACCTTGAGATATAGATAAACCAATGGTCTTTGAGAAAAAAAAGAAAAGAAAGAAATTTGGTATGGCCCAATCAGAGTTAATGCTGAAACTGTTTCTTTTTTTTTGTTGTTTGTTTGTTTGTTTTTTTTTGTTTTTATGTCAAGGATTGTATAGATTGGCAATATGTTTATGTGTGATTCTGAGATTTCTCATGCATATTTACATCAGAAAGTCATTTGTATATACTCAAGCTTGGTAAATTTGTCAACACTAGAACCTGTTACAAGATGTTCAGATGAGGCAATAGACCCCAAAGGTTTCTGTTAAGAAAGCCCATTGTCTTATGGCCAGTGTGTGTAAACATTATGGATGTTGGCAGACAGGGTCTGGATAATACACAGGAGCTATTTCCCCTCTTGTTGTCTCAAAGAAGTTCGGACTTTTCTGTTTATTTTTAAAAACAGATATAAAGCAAACACCAGACTGTGAGTTTTATGCTAAATACATTTGGTTGCGAACAGTTATCTCATGCTGCCAGAATAGCCCAGAGGATTAAGATAGTTTATTGGGTTCAAACACATGGGAGATTTGTTATAGCACAGGCTCTTTACTCCTGCCCACTAAAATGCCGACTATGCTTATTTCTTTGCCTCTCTCCCATCCCCTTTCTTCTTTCCTCCAGCCCATATCTATTATGCTATTTTCCTGCTTTCAGATGAATCTACTTAGATTTTTTTAAACCCTTTCAAAATTGAATCCTTGGAAGCCCTTCTGACTTTATGGTTACTGGGGAATAGCAATGACATATACACCACTCATCTACATTTTGGGAATGTTAATTCCCTGATTAGCAACAAAAATCTATAGAAATAAAATTTTAAGGGACTGTCTTAGGACTAGGGGAACAGAAACAAATGTTGAAGAACACAAACATCCTGGCAATCATGATATATACTGTAGGGCCAGGTAAAAGCAAAGCTAATTTTCTGCCAGACATATGCATTACTTGTATAAGAGGAAAAATTATATGCTTTACAGGTAAATTCTATGCAAATTCTATGTAAAACGTTCAACTGGGCAGATGAACTTACACACAATATATCAGCTTTCAGAAAAATAGGCATAAAATAGACAATATTATCACTTAAGCAAGAAAGTCTAGGGAATACTTCTGGGGTGTTGATAATGCACCCATATAATCCACACTTATAAGGAAAACAGGCATGGAGTCCAATAGGTTGGGTGGCATGATGTTATGAAAACTGAGGTAGGCAAGAAATGTTTGCTATTAACCAGGTAAACACATCTTGAATCTTCAGTGATGATCATAGTGCATGGTACTGAAGAGAGGTCCCATGTGGACACATTTTCATCATCCCCAACACTATGACTCTTTTGGTTCTCTTTTTGAGAAATCTGGGTAAACCATTGTCAAAACTGTGCATCCAACAACCTGAACAGCTTTCCACAACAAATGATTCAACCCTCTTTTCCTTTCATTTCCTTTCTTTCCCTTCCCTTCTTTCCTTCCTTCCTTCCTTCCTTCCTTCCTTCCTTCCTTCCTTCCTTTTCTTCTCTCTCTTTCTTTCCTTCTTTCAAGACAGGATCTCTCTCTCTCATACACACACAAATACACACATGAAAATATTTATAAAATATAACTGAGTGGTCTGAATTTGTCTAGTGTCTGAAAAATGTGAGTCTCTAGTGAATTATTTGGGTACTATTGAGAGGGTACAAAAGAAAGCTGACTTACTAAGGGCAAGTGATAAAGTATGATGTGGAGAGCATAATGAATTGAAAGTTGAATGTTTGCCAAATTCTGTTTTACAGGCCTCTCCTTCACTCATAAAAATCCTTTGAGCTCAGCACTTTCTTTAGTTTTGTCACAACTGAGAAAACTCAGGCCTAGGACATTTGAGTGACTAATCCAAGGTCACACATCCAGCAAATTGTAGGCTCAGAGTGTGATCCTTTCTTGATGCCCCATGCTTAAAAACAAGGTAATGTCAATGTCAATCTCTGTAGCAGTATTGTCTTAATTAGGGTTTTATTGCTGTGAAGAGACAGCACGACCACAGCAAATCTTATAAAGGAAAACATTTAATTGAGCTAGCTTAGAGTTAAAAGGTTTAGTCCATTATCATCTTGCATGGCAACAATGCAGGCAGACATGGTATTGGAGAAGGAACTGACAGTTGTACATCCAGATTGGTAGTAGGAAGAAAAATGAGCTATAGGCCTGGCTTGAGCTTCTGAAATCTCAAAATCAACCCCTCAGTGACACACTTCCTTCAAAAAGGCCACACCTCCTAAGAGTGCCACTCCCTATGGGCCTATGGAGACAATTTCTATTCAAGCCACAAGTATTAACAGTGCCAAGGGTCTTTTTAAAAAATTATTGTTTACTTGTCTATGGGTGATTTGCATATAGGCATGCATGTAAGTATGTATGTATGTATGCATATATGTACGCATGCATGTATGTATGCATATATTCATGCATGCTTGCATGTATATGTGTGTGTAAGTATATATGTGTGTATGTAGGTGCACCTCATTTGTGAGGGCAAGAAGAGGGGTTCAAATCCTTTAAGATTGAAGTTACAGATAGTGTGAGCTGACATGTTGGTGCTCTTAAATACTGGGCCATCTCTCCAGCCCCTACAGTCTCAATTTCATTATAGTGGTTAGAGCATTAATCCTAAAAAGCCTCTTGATATAGACCTTACTATTTTTATTTTTTATTTGCGAAAACTCAAAGGTAGGTGATAAACCTGACATTGCATAGTGACCAGCAAGAGAGAACAGAGTGTTGTAGATTCTACATTTGCTTATCCATTTATCTTGTACCAGAACTTAGTGTTGTAGACTCTAAAGTCCACATTTGCTTATCCATTTATCCTGTACCATACAGACTTCATACCATACAGAGATCAGGACATCTCTCCCTCAGTTTGTTTGGGCATATGTTTAAGAAAACCATCACACTACTGGTACTGTCAGATTCCAAAGGGGAAACTCATTACTTTCCCACCAAGGAGAGAAAAAAATCATGATAAGTGCTTATTAGCCTTTTAAATTCATCATCAATATGTCGGCTGAGTCAAAAATATGTTTGATTATCTCATTTATTTTCATTTTTGTCGAAGAAATAATGCATATAGGTCAGGACAAATAGAAACCTAATATCAAGTGTACTTCCCAAATTGCCCTTTCCTCAGCTCCACCCTTAACCTGCTTGCTAGAGGCAGTCACATTTTTTCTTTGTTGTTTCTTATGTTAATTACCTTTCCCTCTCTAAGTGAACCATGCACCTATCCTTTGAATTATTGATTTCATGTGTGATTAACAAATCTCATAATATGGAGTATGATTTGTCTTTACTATGCCTTTTTCCTTCTAATTCTTCATTATACTTTTTCTTAACATGGTATGATCAAATACATATTTTTTGTACTTTGTTGATTGGGAAATGCAAATGTCAATTTTTGATGGGTAAAGCAGGGTATGATGACCATTTTTGCACTTGTACTAACTTTTTGGTGAATGCATAGCTGTTTCTGGAAATGATAATAACCTTTTTTTCTATGTTATGGAATTAATTTGAACTCCTATTAATCCATTGAAAATTACTGTCATGATTTAACTTGATTTTGGTCTTTTAGATGCCTTTAGTAGTCACCTAATTCCTCCAGTTTGTATCAGCTCCTCTTTTCTCTACCTTCTCATCTAGCTTCAGATTCTTTATCCCAATTTGGCATTTCTATCATCTTTTTCTGTGATACATTATTGGTTTCCTGGGGTTGATGTTTTTTCTCTTTTCTAATTCCATTCTTTTGTTGCCTAAAACATGTTCACAAATATGAGAGGAGGCACAGGATGTATTTTTCTTGACTTTTACATATCTAAAAACATCCCTATTCAAATGAATGGCAGTTTTGTTCAAGTACAGAATTCTAGGTTTAAAAAAAAATCATTGTCTCTGTTGATCAGATTTTTTTTTGTTCTTCTGGTTTCTAATGTTGCCATTGAGAGAATGTATGCCATGTTGGCCTTCTCTATTCTTTGTAAGACCACTTTGATCAAAATATTCCTAGTCCTGGAGTTTGAAATGCTGTGATGATAAGAAATGTTGTGATGATATCCTTTGATGGCCATTGCTGGGGCAGCTATTCTGTGGCCCTTTTAGTCCTGCCAGATAGAATACAAGATATTGCATTCTCTGGAGATTATCAAATAATTAATTTTCCTCTTTTCTTCTGTTTGTCCAAGAGAGAAAGTGATGGGGGCTTGTCTGAAGAGACTGACTAAATTTATCTAAACATTAATGCACAAAGTCTACATGAATGAGTACCTATTACATGGTTGTTCTTGGAAAGAATGTGCAGACCACAGTTTCCCCTTCAAGGGTACATAGAATTTAGCAGAAGAAATGTGATTTAAAGAAAAAAAAACTGAACCACAGTAGAAAGAATTTATAATGATGCATAGAAACAGTATAATAATGCTTCAAGGCAATGTGAATGAATTATACATAGAGAGAAGGGGGAAATGCCAAGAGGAAGGTGTGTCTAATGAGTCAGAATGTCCGAAGAGTGGCAAAACTAAGGAATGACATTACCATGAAGATCTCTGAAGCCAGGACAATTAGTGTCAGTAGAGGGTATATCCAATCACAGGTGCCAGTGTGTGAAAGGCACAAAGATGGGGAAATCAGAAACTTCTTTCCAAACAAAAATTTGATTGGCCACAAGAATGATTGGGAAGACTGATAAGAGGAAATAACATGGCCAGTTTTTAGCTGAAAGCAATTCCTGATGGTGATGATTTTGCTCACGACTTTTCATTAATAATCTATGGCCTGTGCTATTTTAACAGGTGAAAAGCTTACTGGGTCACTGATGTGTTTGATTCGTGTATGTGTGTTTATGAGCATATGACCTCCAATAATTTACAGAGTGTCATGGTATGAATTTTACAGAACTGACTCCTATCATCATAAAAGATAAAATGCAGAAATGTATACAGGTGAGAAAGTAGAGCACTTTGTTTTTGTATTTCATATTCCAAAGGATATAGATTTCTCCAAAATGTTTCCTTTGGAATTTATCATCACCATCATCATCATCATCATTATTATATTACTTCTTAGAGAGAATGCTAGAGCAGTGTGTCATCTCCTTTGTCACCAGCCCAGAGCCATGATCAATTGCTGTGGTTCTTGGTAAGTGAGAGCAACAACAAACACATCAGATCCTCCACCTAGGTGCAAAGCATTTTGTGTGTTGCCCCACTAACTTTGTGTGTTGGGCACTGTGGGTTACCCTGGTTTTGATGTGTAAGAGTGCATAACTCCAGGCCTCTGTTTGCCCTTCTACAGCATGGGGTGGTGTCCCACCTTGAGCTCGCCTTTGCAACTTCCCCATTGTTACCTTATACTTTTACTTCTTTTGTGGAAGAAAATACACTGAAATAAGTACCAAGAAATAGATAGCCTGCTTTTCAGAATAATAAAAAGGCACAACCTGCCATGAGGGTATATGGTTTGCAGTCTAGGACTAGCAACTATAACACTATTGCTTATTCTTTATATCATATAGTAATCAACATTTACTCTGGGAAACAGGACACAGTATCAGCTAGCCCTATAAATGACCTACCTCATTTGAAGAGTAGAAAAGTGTATTATTTCTCCATGAAATATCTTCATATGCATGTGCTTTTCTTTTATTCCAAAATGTCATTAAGGTTTTAGGTAATGCATTTATTCACAAGGTCAAGAAATATGTTTTCAAATAAAGTTAATTATTATTAACTGTAAGTGGTCCAGCTTTGCTGAGTCTATACTTGGTAGCAGCATGTATCAAAACTCATGGAACTTCTCATCCTCACCACTCTATGCCACCATGGAGGAAAATGTGTGAAGAGAGGCACAAGTTAGCTCATTTAAGTCTGCAGTGGGCTAACATGAGCAGAAAGGTAAGATCGCTACCACTATCAGCCCAATTGTTTTTGTCCTCACTGAAATAGTGTGCTTATCCTAATAAAGAAAGAAATAACTATTTTTGAGAACATGGTTAGTTGCTCCATCTTTGGCAAGGGCAGAATGATTAATTATCAACTGAGTGTTTGCCAGATAAATGGCTAAAGAATTGCAGGTTATGGCATTGAGTCACTTCCTTCATTTTAGAGTACCTGGGGAATAGAAGACTAGAATAGCAATGAGTATATAAATGGATACTTTCAAAATACACAGAGAGCAGAAAGGATATCTACCCACGTGCACAATAATTTGTACTCAACTCCAAGTAACTTGGTCATTTCTAGGGGTTGAGAATTGGACTTGAAGTCCAATCACAGAGATACTTGACCACCCATGTTTATCACAGCATTGTTCGTAGCAGCTAAGAAATGGAGCAAGACTAGCTATCCACCCACAGAAGGATGGATGGAGAAAATGTGGTACATGTACCCATGGAATTTTATCCAGCTGCAAGGAAAAGAGAAATCATGACATTTTCTAGAGAATATAGGTCATGAAGCTGGAAAGGGGGCCATAGCATGGAAAAAGAGATCCTGAGAGTGTGGGGGACAGAGGGGAAAGGCAAGTGAATGTATGTAAATGAAAAAAGAAGAACTATGGGAGCAAGACTAGAAAAAGTAGAGTGGGAGAGCTGATGAGGGTAATAGGGAAGAGAATTACATGAACAAAGTATGTATTTGTGCCAAAATGGAAACATTGCTTTGTATGCTACGTCAAAAAAAAAAAAACCCTGTAAAATGATAATCTCAAAAAATAAAGACATGATTAATAAAAAGAGAAAAATAAAAAATATACAAAGTGAAACTTAATTAAAAACCATATCACAGAAGATATTTTGTCTTTGCTTTTATGAAAAGCCATCCATTTTATGACTTTTCATTATTCAAAATGTAAAATGGGATATTTTTACACAGATTTTTAAAAACCCTTATCCCATCTTTCAGTAAGTTCAGATTTTCTCTACCTTGTGACCATATGGATAACACTGATATCTATGTAGAATTTACTGGGGGAAATAATAAAATGGGAGAGGTACGACAGGGAGCTTCAATTTTCTTACGGTGGAGAATCATGAGAGCTGCCTGTGTTTCAAGGTGGGTTATGCAACTGAACTGTACTTGTACTCCAAACACAGGACCATATCTATTATCCTGTATTTAGTTTCCAACTCTGGGGTTAGAAGCATGTATCACCATCCCATGCTTTTTGTATAGGTTTTGAGGTTCAAACTCGGGTCCTTGTGCTTCTAAGCAAACGATTTACCTAATAAAATGTCTCTCCAACACAAAATTCCTTAATTTTAATGTAGCCTTTGGAGAATGCCCCAATAAGCATTCTAATATTGCTCATTATTGTAGTTCAAGGAGCTTACCTTGGGGAGTGAGAATTTCAGACCTCTAAAATTTCCCATAAGCTAATGGCCCTTTGGTGATGTTTTGTCTTTTCAGGTTTAGTCCTCTGAATCACTCCAATATAAGCTCATATTTTGCCTTGACGAACTTTTCTTTCTCCTCCCTATCAGCCTTCTTCAATCAGCTTCCTTAAGAAAGAACTATGGGGCTGGACACTAAAGATTTGTATACTGGGGGCTCACTGCCTTTGACGCCTGATGGCTGATTCTGTCAGCCTGTCACTTGTTCACTACAGTGCCAACATAATTTAGGGACGTTTATTCTGTGTTTTCATGATTGGATGATGACAGTGTTTCATGAATAATGATGAAAGAAAAGATGGAAAGAATATTCTATCACAGAGGGTAGTATACCCTCTTACAAAGTAGTGAGATATAAGTGGAAAGAACATGGCCATTCCAGTGCTCTTGAGTTTGTTTAAACACACACACTCTATTGAAAGTAAAAGTAGTCAAACATACATTCCACTTTCTGGCATTTAAAGGGTTGGCCTGAGCGTGGCTAATGTTCATAGTCTTTGACTCATGGATCTCTCGCTTAAAGAATGAATGCCACTCGTGTTTAGAGCAAAGTAAAATCATATGATTTTGACTGAAAAAAATTGGCAATATGCATTAGATGCAAGCAGATACCTAATAAAAGGAGATCAGTGCATATAAAGTTAGAGACAGACATGAGGTTCGATTGCACTTTTAATTACTCAGCACATCAGGAGACTATCCAAACCACATAGGCAAGTCTTGAGACTATGGCAAAAAACGATGTAGATAGTAGGGATAATTAAAAACCACAGATAATCCCAAACACTTATTGGCAACAATTCATTAAGCCCCCCTTCCTTGGAGAGATGGTTTTATATGAGCTACAGATCATTACAAAACTGTCTGGCTTGTACTGCTCTCCTTTGCTTGCCCTCCTGCAGTCTCTGGGGAAGGCTATGCAAAACAGGGAAACAGCTAAATCAGGAAAGAAAGAGGAACAGAGCCTCAAGGAGGAGATTTGAAATTCCTGACAGACCCCGGCACAATGCATGAGGTTTTTGGTGGTGAGCCTAGGCTGGAGGAGAGCTGTGGCTTTGGATGGCAGACGTCAGTGAATCTGTGAGAAAAGAGAGATGCTGACCCAGTTCTAGCCCCAAACAAGCTAGAAACAACTCCCAGTGTAGTTAGCAGGCTCTTATTTAACAGAACTTTTCTTTGTTTCCCTAAATACAATACTATGTTTGCTATTCCACTTTTATTAGGCTTATTAATTCCAGCACGCAGTGGTGGACTCTTGAGGCTGAGATTACTCATCAGTGACAGAACATTTGCCTTGTATGCACAAGGCCCTGTATTTGATCACTAGAATACAATAATAAGGGAAGAAATATATATATATATATATATATATATATATCACTTTTTCTTATTGGAATTTAAGGATATTGCTTTACTCTAGTCTTTTGTATTTTTTCACTGGTTTATCTTGTCAGTCATACCTTGGTATATTAATCAGTGTTCTAGAGGAACAGAACTGACAGAAATGAGTCTAAGTATATATAGAAAGGGGACTTATTATAATGGTTTACAAGCTGCAGTCCAGCTTGTCCAGCAATAGTTGTCTACCAATGGAAAAATTTAAGAATCCAGCATACGTTTAAACAGCACATAATTATGCCGAACATGATTTAACTATATGGCTAGGACAACCGCAAACACAATATAAATTTAGAGTAGGTGGCAACCTTGAAGGGGGCATACTTTTAGCATCTCAGACTTAAATATGATAGCCACTGATTGTCTTAATTAATGTTTATTACATGATAAAGAAATTGTAGAAAGAAAACACAAATATTTGTTCAAAACACATTCTTAACAAAATATGGCAGACACACTCGGGTTGATTATAATCTCAGTTCTGCCATTGCTCATGTGCCTTAGCAGATATTTATAACTACCTTCCTCTACTACACACTCTGTATTTCCTCCATCCTCAGCAAGGTCTTGGGCCTTTTTCTGGAACAGTGAACCATATCTTTATTCAGGAAGAGTCTGTGCCTTTTCAATCTGCCTGGATTAGGTTGCTGTAGTTTCCCATTGACTTTAATCACAGGACATAGTGGCACTAAGAGACTCTCTAAGGCATCTACTATACTACAGACATTATCATTCTTACCTCCATTGTGGAGAAGCAATCCAATTTCTCTATGGTAATCTGGATCCACAACCCCTCCTAACACTATTATTTCTTCCTTGCCCTGTTGTCTTAAAGGCATCAGAAGCCCAACATTGCCAGAGGGACATCTGAGCTTCTAGTTCAATGGAATTTTTGTTTTGTTGTGTCTCTGGGAAGGAGCACTTCCCACTCTGAAACCAAGCCTTCCAGGTCACCAGGCCTTAAGGTCACAGGAAGAGGAAGCAAAAATTTTCCTAGTCACTAGAAGTGACAGCGTGCAGAAAGTTGCTCTTTCCATGCCTTAATTCTTAGATCCTTGGATCCTGGCTATGGGGGGGGGGGGGTTAGACCACATTCTAGAGAACCCTGCCCCTGCCCTTCAGGCTGTTGACACTTAATTGGCCTTGTGACTGTGTCTTCAAAAAGTCATTCATGTTTCTGTCAAGACAGCAGCTTCAGGATGGTGGGAAACATAGTAAGACTAGTGGATTCAATCTGTCACACTTCTCTGGCTGTGAAGTGAGTTTCTTGGGAAGAAGCAATAATGTGTTGAATACCATGATGGTGGATAAAGCATTCTATAAGTCCACAGATGGTGGTTTTGGTAGAAGCATTACATACAGAAAGGGCAAATCTATTACTAGAATAAGTATCTATTCCAGTAAGGATGAAACGTTGTCCTTTCCACAAAGAAAATGGGCCAATGTAGTAAACTGCCACCAGGACACTGACTGGTCACCCCAGGCAATGGAGTCATATCTAGGGCTTAGGGTTAGTCTCTGCTCTTGGCAGTTCTGACATTCAGCAGCAGCTGCATCCAGGTCAGACTTGAAGAGTGACATTCCAAATTGTCAAATTCATACATAACCCTCATCTCTGCTACTGTGGCCACTTTGTTCATGGACCCATTGAGCAATGATATGAATGACTGGGGAATGAAGCTGACTGTCCACACAATTGGTCATTATATCTACTTGATTTCTGAACTCTTGCTAAAATGATCTTTTAATGAACATTTACATAGGACACGAGTGTCTTCACATCTTTAGCCTTAGCCCATTTGGAAAGATCTATTCACATCTGGGAAGCTCAGATGTCTTTCTCACCAACTGTCCAATTCCCAAGTCCTTGACCATGCAGCCAGTCCATGGGTTATAGCCCATGCATCAGTGAAAAATTGCACATCCAGTCATTTCTCCTTTCAAACAAAATATATGACCATACATACTGCCAGAGGTTTTGCCCACTGTCAAGATTTCCCTCCACAGGTGTCTTTCAGGGTTGTCCCAGAAAGGGGTTGTAATTCTGCAGTTGTTTGCTGATGGATGGTGTGTATGAAACAGGAAGAGCCATCATTAAGCCAGGCCCCTAGTCTTCCCTTCTTCAGTTAACTGATCATAGGGCACACCAAATAAGATTACAAGTGTATGCTTGGCAGCAGACAGTATTACAATGAGGGCAGAAATCCTAGACATTTAGGCAGCTTTTTCATGTGACTTGCTTCAGGACCTTCTCAGGCCTGATCTCATACATACATACATACATACATACATACATACATACATACATACATACATATATACATACATACATACATACATACATACATATATATATAATTTCCATTTGATAAAGATTTGCTGCTGTGCATGTCCAACTTGAATACTTGGTGGGCCAGATAATATCCAACTCACGATGGGCAGCTCAGGTTGCATGGTAACTTAGTGACCCATTGTCAAATGTTCAATTTCCACTAAGGACCAATAGCAGGCCAAGAGCTAACTCTCAAAGAGAGAATAGTTGTCTTCCCATGATGATAGGGCCTTGCTCAAAAATCCCAATATCTCTTTTGTGATTCACCTATAAGAACCCACCAAAGGCACCAAACAGCAACCCTATCTGCCACTGATACTTCAAGTACCATTGTGTCTGCTGGTCCATATGGTCCAAGTGGTAGAGAAGCCTATACAGAAGCCTGGACCTGTTGAAGAGCCTTTTATACAAGGCCCCCCACAAAGCTAGCAGCTTTTCCAGTCCCTTGGTATATGGGCCAGAGTAACATGCCCAAGTAAGGTATGTGCTTTCCCCAGAATCCACTAAACATTGTGGTTCTTTCTTGGTGTTAGGATGGGCCAGGTACAAAAACTTATCCTTCACCTTAGAGGAAATATCTCTGAGTGCTTCACATCACTGTATTTCTAAGAATTTTACTGAAGTAGAAAGTCCTTGAATATTAGTTGGATTTATTTCCCATCCTCAGTTGCCCAGATGTGTCACCAAGAAGTCCAAAGTAATTCCTACCTCCTGTTCACTTGGTCCAATCAGCATAATGTTGTCAATATAGTGAACCAATATGATATTTTGTGGAAGAGACAAGTGATCAAGATCACTTCTAAGTTATGACACAGAACAGATGAGCTAATATATCCTTGAGATAAAATTGTAACTGTATCCTGCTGGCCTTGCCAACAGGAAAGTAATTGCTTCTGTTTGTCCTTATGGACAGGTATAAAAAATCAAAACAAAAGGCATTTCCTAAATCAGTAGCTGCAAAGTACTAGGAGATGTGATAATTTACTCAAGTAAAGACACGACATCTTGTACAGCAGTTGCAATTATTGTCACTACTAGGTAGAATTTTTGACAGTCAACTGTCATTCTCCATGATCAATTTTCTTCTTCTCTGGTCAAATAAGAGAATTAAAGAAAGTTGTGGTGGCAACTACTTAACACTCCTACATCTTTTAAGTCCTTGATAGTGGCACTAATTTGTGTCATCCCTCTAGGGATGTGATACTGGTTTTGATTCACTATTTCCCTAGTAGAGGCAACTCTAAGGGCTTCTATTTGGTGTTTCCAATCATAATAGCCTTACTCCATAGGTTAGGAACCAATGTTAGAATTCTGCCAACTTCTAAGTATCTCAATTATACTTTCTTAAACTATAGAAATAACCACAGGATGATCTTGGGAACCCACTGGGCCTACAGAAAGTTGGACTTCAGCCAAAACCTAAGAATAATCACCTGACTTCCATAAGCTCCTATGTTAATTGGAGGGCCACAACGCTTCTTGGGATTTGTGGGAATCAGAATCAATTCAGAACCAGTATCCAATAGATGCCTGGATGTTTCCTTTCCTTATGTTATGTTAACCTTCTAAAAGACTGGAGGCCCCTTTGGGGAAGGACTAGAGAAAGGCTAACATTAAAACTCTTAGGTATTTTATCAAGGTCTGTCCTCAGGGGAACCTGGATGTTCCCTCGTTCTGGGGACCTGGTCTACAAACAGGCTCAAGTTAGGAAATTACTTCACAGGCCATGTTGATTCCATGATCCAATGGCGACTTTCTTT
Source organism: Lophiomys imhausi (assembly GCA_907164525.1). Lineage (NCBI taxonomy): Eukaryota > Metazoa > Chordata > Mammalia > Rodentia > Muridae > Lophiomys > Lophiomys imhausi. Next base: position 4,070,230 of record CAJQZJ010032499.1, on the reverse strand, counting down.
CATTTGCTTGAGAATTTTTCATCTTATACAAATCAAACAAAAATGCAATAGCCTTCTTTTCTACTTCATGCCTGGAAATACCATGATTGATTGACCAGTACCAAAGGTGTATGTGAGTCATGCCACCATAAAATTCATTTTGCCTGTACTGACCTTTATGGGACAGGCCATTCCATAATAGACATTGCTTTGTCTGTGCTTCCCATCATGATTACTAAGATCACCTTGCCTTTGGTTTTTCGATGTTGCCACATGGTCCTGCTATTTGGGGGCCCAATTAAACACATGGCCTTTAATTTACCCAACTGAGTGGCCATGTCTCCAACCCTAAGGTCTGGCACAAAGAAAAGGATGATAACAACATTTTTCAAATGTGCTGGTGCCTCTTTCACCATTTTGTGTATTATAGGATTAATGAAGGGCATGCCTTCTGGCCTTTCCCATTGTGGTGCATTAAGTTTTACACAGTGTATGCACTCTACCATTACAATTTACCTGAACCTTAAATTCCCTTCATCAACACTAGACCAAGGGATATCAGGCATCTCCAACTCTTTTTCAAGAGGCCATCTTTTGACAAATACCTCAACCAATCATTAAAACTTTTGATATCTTTTTAAACTATATGAACTTCCATATTAAACCTAGAATCTCCATATAGTGGGCCTAAGTCAATAAACTCAGCCTGATTTGGTGCTATTTATCTTCAACCATTATTCTACACCCTTAAAATCCATTCCCACAGCCTTCTTCAGTCCTTTGCTTGAATGAATTAACAAACTCCTTAACTCTTCAGTAGTATAGCATACCTCCTTATGAATCATACTTTCTATCTCCCCTCTGGAAGCCTGCTTAGCCTTTAGTTTGCTTATAGATCTAGAGACTATTGGTGGGCCCAGAGCGACATCAGTATTGTCATTTTTGGCATATCCTTTAAAGAAAGTCACTGCTGATTTAACAGACAATGAGGACTTAATTTCCTCAGTCAAAGGCAGAAAAGACAATATTTCAGGGGGTGGGGGTAGGAGTAGATCTTCTACTGAGGTAGAGAGACTATTTCCTCAGGTGAGATAAACCCTGAAGATTCTGAGGGTTCAAAGTTCTCAGCTTCAACATGGTCCTCCCACACATCCCTATCCCAAGTTACAGGATCCCATTCTTCACCAATTAATGCCCTTATTTTAACTGCTGATATACTCTGAGGTAATACTTTAATTTTTGCTATAATTCATCTAACTGTATAATGACAGCCTCAGTTTTTCTTCCCACAACTTGATCTCTGTGGCTGATGAAGAGAAGATTCTTTTCTGGAGAACATCTAGAAACTTAGACTGCTTAGGCACATCTGGAGCCAGCCAGGTTTATCAGTGAGTTCATTGCCCTTCACCATATTCTGAAATACTATAAGTTGGTTCATCTTTATCACATCTATTATTATTCATTTCCTTTGTCAATTTATCCAGAAATGCTAGGAGTAACTAATATTTTCTTCAAATTGTTAAAAGTCGTGTACCCTCACTCACCAAATCTATTGCCTCTCACAATTGGTGAGTCAATATAATAAAATTTAGTTTGATTATGTAAGCTTGAAAATAGTTCACGTCATGAGTTTCCAGTACTTTCCAAATTCCCAGGAGAGGCTTCAGTAACTGGAGAGGTTTCAGTAGGTGTTGACAAAGTGGGAAACCTGTTCCAGATACTTAAATAAGTATCTTTAGACTTCTGCTGCTCCAGAACTACTTCTAGTATCAAAACCTTTATTAGTCAAAATTCTCTAGAGGAACAGAACTTTCAAAATGAAAATATATAGAAAAAATACATGGGATTTATTAGAATGCCTTACAGGCTGTGGTCCAGCTGACCCAACAATGACTGTCTACCAATGGAAGGTCCAAGAATCTAGTAGATGTTCAGTCTACAAGGCTGGATGTCTGAGCTGGTCTTTAGTATATGTTGCCAGGAATCTGCTGACCAGCCTGGCTTTGGGAGGCACTGTGTAAGAAGGTGAAGACCCGGGGAGTTGCAATGCATAAGGAGATTCATTCATTTAGGAAGAGGAAGTCCCCTTTATATCCCTCACCTATTGTCCCATTGTCTCAGGCTGCAAGCTGCTGTTGTGGCTCCCCCTCATTGGTTCACATCTCATTGCCCAGTGATGTCATCAGTCTCCAGGCAGGTCTGGACAGGGAACAGCTCTATTTGGAAGCACAGCCAAGCATGCACATTTTTTAGCAACCAGCTCCATCTTCATGGCCTGATAACAGGGACCACATCATGACTTTGCAGGGGGCCTCATGCCTGCCAGGGCAGAGTGTATTAACTCTACACATTCCTACTGGGAATTATATACTATAATTTCAAAGAAGTAAGTTGTAATGCCAGTGAAGGAATGGTCTTACAGGCAAGAGCAAAAACAAGCAGGTGAAGATCAAGCTTCTTTCTTCCATATCCTTTATATAGACTGTTACCAGAAGGTGTGGCCCAAATTAAAGGTGTGTCTTTCCACCTCAAGGATCTGGATTAGAAGTGTGTCTTCCCACTTCAAATGATTTAATTAAGGGGAAAAAAATCCTCATAGATATACCCAGGCATTTGTGTTTTAAGTAATTTCAGGCATAATAAAGTTGATAGCAAAGAACACCCATCACACTTAGGCTAAGTACTTATCTGTTGCAGAGCACCTGCTGGACATCTGCTACAAGTACCACTGCTACTGCTGAGGCTATCATAGAGTCAAGCTGCAGGGTCAGAGCTGAGTTGCAGTTCAGAGATGTGGACACTGTAGAACTGAATGTCAGGACCAAGTACAGGTCAACAAATAGATGGATGATGGATGGATGGATGGCAGGTCCATAGTGGTTAGATTGCAATTTGAGTAGTCAATGTCAACAGCTGAGCCAAGATGAGTTGCAGTTCCCAGGACAAGTTGGGAGTATACTTCATGAACAAACCAGTGTTCAGATGGCAGATCAGTGGGGTCATGGTCATTACAGCAATAGATGTCTTTTTTTAATGGGGTCTAGATGAGGTTATTGAACACTTTTCTTAGTCTGGTGTATAGGATAGGTGCTTGGATATGCTTTTCCTGATCTACTTTTAGCATACCCATGTGCTTCTACAACCCCAATTTTACTTTTATAAATTTAAAGAGTAGCCCCCTTTGTACTTTTAGCAATAAGTTAACAGTCCTTCCCCCATAGGTGGTACCAGACAAATGATGTCATTTGTGTGTCTACCAAGGTACAGAATCGTCTACCCTCAAAATGGAGTCAAAAGTTACTTGTTTAATGGAGATCTTCAGGGCAAGACACAATCTGAAAAAACAGTGCTTTATGTAATATGGAGTATCTCAGTGCAGGATACAGTCTGTTCTCAACTACAACAAATGGCAGAGGGGGGACATATGAGGAAATAAGCAAGATGAGCTTTCCAGAGACAAAAAAAAAAAAATCAGAAAAGGAAGCCTCAGAGAACAAGGGTCCTACAAAGAAAATGAAGTTGGTTTGGCTGGAGCATAAAGTAGACATGGAGGAACTAGATGGTGAAATTATCAGTGGAGGCAGGAACCAAGATGCAAATAATCTATGAGCTTTGTATTTGTAATACAGAGATCCCAGTTGCTGAATTATAACACATTTGATGTATTTTCTATCAACCTACTTCCACATATACCTTCTCTTTTATTTGATCACCTTGATAATGTCTTTATAGCAATTTATTAAATATATTTCCCCATTATCTTAGATATGTGACTTAATGCTGTCTGGTCTTCTTTGTTTCTCAGTTCTGAATGGAATGCAGGAAGGAAGCATCATCTTTGAAGCTTAGCCCATTCTTTTTTTTTTTTTTTTTAAACATTTTATTTATTTATTTATTATGTATACAGTATTTGCTCTACATATATGCCCGGGCTTTGCAAACCTTCACATGCTCTTTACCCTGGTCAGATAGCTAGGGACTCATGCTAACCATGACATTGGGAGTCACTTGTAAAAAACTTTCATTTCCAAGCCCCTACCTCCTCCACATACACCATCAAACCAAGTTAGTCTTACATGAGATTTTGTTGGCTATCCTACCAGTTCATCTCAAGATAGTGTTTCTGGAACAATATCAGCAACATTTAGAAACTTGTAGGAAATTTAGATTCTTGACTCTGATCCAGAGAGGTAGTACCAACAGAGTTGTGGTTTCACAAGTCTTGTAGGTTATCTTGCAAGACATTAATGTTTGAGAAAAGTCTATTTTATCATTTTACATCTTAACCTACCTGGGCTTTAACAAAAGAAAAGTGCAGTTAATTATGGAGACTAAATCCAATTTAGGTTTTCCTTCTGCAACTGAACCCACTTATATATAGCACCAAGGTATATGATTCTGTCCATTGATCCTTAAGTATTTTATTTTCCTTGGAATTTCTTTTACTTCTGTGCCCTTCTGTCTCCTCCATTCCCTCCCCTTCATTTACATTCTGGTTACTCCTTCCTGTTTGTTTTAATCTCAACAGGCTTTAATTGCTTTCACATGATAATTAGTGCTTCTTCTATGTAGAACCTAAGAAGTTTCAAAGTCTTCCAGATGTTTTTGCAAATTCAAGGAAGGAAAATTTTTCATGGAGTTATCGCTGCCTTTCCTACGTATGTATTTGCTAAGACTGGAACTCTTTTTCACCTCCTCAACCTCTTGGGCTATCAGAGCCATGGGTTCTATAGTTCTTAATAACCTCTTCCCCAAACTTCTACAAGTTTTCTTCTCTCCCTCTACTTAGTCCTAAACCAAGAGTAGGATCCAGATTTAGGGACAAATAATATCAGTACAGGCAAACTTTCAAACTGATTCAGTGAATCTCCCTTCCCTGGCCTGCTAATGAAATAAGGAATAGTGATTTTTGAATGTAATTTTAATGAATTTTGGCCAGTATATTTTTCAGGGTTTGTTTGGGTATTCTAGCATAGCTACCTTAATACCTTTGACCAAAGAATGAGCCTCCTCTATTGAGGAAGGCTGTCTTCATTGACTGAATGGGCAGCTTTTGAGGGAAAGAACATGCCATTGTGAGGGAAGAAGGGGCACTTGTTGTTCTTGATAAGGTTATTATTGCTTTAATGAAACACCATGACTAAAGGCAACTTGTGTTGGAGGAGGGTATATTTTGCTCCCAGTTCCATATAACAGTTCAGAGCAGGAACCTGGAGGCAGGAACTGATGAAAAGACCATGAAGGAGTGCTGTTTAATGACATCCTCTTCCTATCTTGCTCAAACTGCTTCCTTAATGAACTCAACATCACCAACCCAAAATGCCATCACCCACAATGGGCTAGGCCCTCCCCCATTAATCACTTATTAAGTATATATGCCCTACAGTTTTGCCTGCAACCTGATGTTATGGAGCCATTTGTAAATTAAAGCTCCCTCCTTGCAGATGACTTTGGCTTGTGTCGAGCTCACGCAAAACCATCCAACCCACATGTCTATCCAGTCAGATCAACCAAATAAACTCTAGCAATCAGTGGGCTGACTGATACTGCAGGAAGATCACCCTCACATCCTGTTCTTTATGCTTTAAAAGCTCTGTCTTGATCTATGATAACCATGGGTGGCATGTCAGTCGTGGATCACAACTCCAGGTCTGAGAGTCTGAGGTCCACATCAGAAATTAAAAAAAAAAAAAAAAAGAGCTCTGTCTTGGTATTAGTGAAGTCAAAAGATTGTCTATTAAAAATAATGAGTACACAAAGTCAGATTGAGTGTGGAATTGGGAGATGGGGGAAATATGATCAAAATACAATGTATGAAATTCTCAAAGAATTAATAAAATAAATAAAAACTACAAGGAATATTTGGCAAGCAACAGACTGGAAGACATATTTGATACATATATAACTACAAAGTATTATGGTATATAGATAAATATGCACACACAAGTATATGCATACATATCTAATTATATCTATGGAACAATACTATTCCACAGAAAAGATATACATGCCAATGGAAAACTGGGAGAAAACATATTAAAGTTAACATGTTAGCTAATAAATGTTTTTAGCCACATTAGGTGCTTTGAAAATGCAAATCAAAACAACATGAGGGTATGCCTAATTCTAGTTGATTGGTAAAAAGGAAAAAAAAAAAAGAAAAGGAAAGGAAAATACCAGAAAGGAATTCCAGGACCTCTTACACAGTGTTTATTCATACAATGGCTTATAAAGTTATTTAGGATTATCTGACGTGGTTGAATACTTAATGTTATTGCTAAGTCCCAGAGATTTTTATCTTATACCAGGAGCAAGTCTTGCTTATGTGTTCAAGTGCCAAATTATAAAGAAATAATAAACAAAATTTGAGAGTAAGATAGTTAGTTACCTCTAGAAAAGATGTAGGAAGACTGAATAGGGAAGAATATAATAGATCTAAAATATAGGTAAGGTTCTTGAATTATAACTAATTCTTAAATGGAAAACAAAGTAAATAAAGTTATCGTATAAAGCAATGGCTGTATCTTGAGAACAGATTTATGACCAATTCAATTCTTAACATATAAAGTTCATAAGAAGAAATGGAAATTATTGTTTAGATTTTGTAAATAAAAACCTATGGTTTTTAAATATAACATTTATTCTAAAATTATATTTATTATCATTTGTGAGAACATTTTTATTGGTTCTCTTTGACAGCTTTATTCTCCTGAGGCATTGGATAGATTCCATGCAATGAATAAAAATATCATTAGGGAGAGCAAACCAAGCATTTGGCTGGCACATGAAAATCTTATCTCATGATTAACGATAAGATATTTAGATTTACACTCTCAAGGGTCTTTCATTTAAGGAGAATTACAGGATTTTCATGAGTTATCTTGGCTATTAATAAATTAAAACAGTTCATTTTTTTAGCTAGGTCAATTCACACAGTTAGCTACTTTACATTTATCTTGAGATGAAACAATTGTTCCCATTTATTATTCAGAAACCATGCATTACATACAATCTTGTTAACTTTTTCATGAACATACAAAAGGAAGGGAGTTTCCATTTCTTCAAAGAAACTTGATGCATGGTGAAAAATAGCAGTAAAATAAAATTGCAACATCAGCAATTCATCCTAGAATGGTATTTTTAATGATACAATCTGTGGGTTGATTTTTACCTTAGTGAGATTCTTCATTGGTTTTGGCCAACAAGATGATGTTGCATCCTTAAGCCATAAATTAGCACCCTTAATAAAGGACGTTTTTGTTTAGATAGTAGAATGTTAAAGTCAGGTACCAAATACATATGGACTGGTCATTGGGAATGTACGTTAAGCCATATAACCCTCATAACTGTGGCCTAATTACCTCTGTTGTACTGTATTGTTTTTATTATTATAAGAGAAAGAGCCATTTGTTGGACTGAAAGGAGAAACTGTAGGAGGAAATAAGATATACCTTAAACTTAAAAGAAAAAAAAAAGGGAAGAGGATGGGGGGTTGAGGGTGGGACTGGAGGGAGAATAGGGAGGGGACTGCGATTGAGATGTAACTTGAAGAAATAAAAAATAAAGGAAAAAAAAGAGAAAAAAAAAGAATTTCAGATTTCTTTAAGAGAACCGAGAATCCTAGGTTTACTTGCAGTTCTAGGAGAAACTATAAGTAAATAAATGGGTCTTTTGTTTATCTAACAAACAAACAAACAAATAAATAAATAAATAAAGGACATTTTTATGGTTCGGAAGCATGGGAGTAATTTAATATTCTTTAATTTAGAAAACAAGGCAAAGACTATACAGATATAAATATGGCTAAAATTAATATATCATAAGCCTGGGCTGTCCATTATAGGATGAGCATTGTTTTGAAGTCATAATGTTAAAAGATTACCCTTAAGATACAGTCCTGTCTTATTAATTCAATAATTCAATATGCGTTCAGGCAAACTATCTTAAAGTAAACTTTCAGGCAAAATGAAACAATATGAAGTCCCTAAATAAATTTTGTTTGAAAAATAATTTTTATTTACATAAATAGATTTAAGTTACTGTGATTTGTATAAAATCCTTGCTTTGTGCTTTGTTTTATTTTAAAATATGTATATTTACAATTTTAGAAATCAGTTCTTTATGTGAATACAAACCTACTTATAGCTCTGAATAGAAATAAAAATATGTTTAAATGAAAGATCTAATTGATTGTATCATTCTTAATATTAACCAAAATAAAGTATATATTGATTAAGGAATCATTTAACTTATGCTACATACATCATTTAAAATGCAACTAAAATAACAATTAATCTTTGTTCTGCTTATTTAAATCACTTTATAGTCATTAATATTTGTGTTCAAAATAATTTTAGTTATATCAGCAACAGCTTATGACATTATATTAAGTTATAAAAGACACAAGAAATTGATAAAAATTTGGTAGAGACAAAACTAATTTTAAAAAATGAAATATTCAAACATAAGTCTACCATGTTTCATTTTTGCCATTTTTCCATTTGGGTCAGTAAGAAATATATTTAAGTTATAGAAAATATGTATTTTATATACATTAGATCTTCATCAATATTATGGTTTGAGTGTGGAGGTTAAGTCTTTCTGGAGGTATTGCTTCACTGGAGGTGGGCCTTTAAGATTTGACAGCAGGGTAACTCTTACTGTTCTTTCTCCACTTTCTGATTATAAATACAGTGTTACCACTGCCTGCCATGGTGCCTTGTGGGACTCTAGCCTCTGAATCTGTGGTTCCAAGATCCTATATAACACCGAAACACACACACACACACACACACACACACACACACACACACACACACACCTTAAATTGCTTCTTGACAGGTATTTAAGCTCATCAATAAAAAGGTAACTGACATACACAAAAAGCATCCTTAGGGAACAAAACCCTTTCAAAAATTATATATAATTGCCTTACAACTAATTTCTATAAGCAGATCTGTTAACTGAAAGGACATTTTCAAAACTTTTTATTTATGCCAATTGTCATCCAGAATGGTTTATTTAAAGGAACCACTCAACAGATAAGGGTATAAGAGAAGATGAGGAAACAAGTCATTCATGGTGGAGTTTCTTATACTGAGCATTTTGGTTTCTTTAAAAACATAGAAATGACATGTTTGAATGACTATTAGTCTGCATTTCTTAATTATCCTAAACAGTTTGTGACAGTTGCTATTAAAAGGCCAAAACTTCACACTGCAATTTTAAGCATTACATGGGTACAAATACCTTAAAAAGAGTTAACTCTAATTTTGTATCAATATACAAGGATCAATACTGATGTAGCCAAATATAACTTAATTTTGTATCAATATACAAAGATATAAAGACCATATTCAATAATATATCCCTTTTTCTTTATCATTCCTATATGATGTCTATATCCCATTTTTTTTCAAGTCTTTCCCCCCCTACATAGGAGAGAAAGAAGGATAGAGAAAAGAAACAGAGAGAAATCCCTGGGTCTAAACCTCCAAAACCTTGTTTAACAAGACCATTTAACAACTTGTAACCAATCCTGTTAAATTACAACAAATATCTGTAACCCATCAAATGACAAACAAAACAAAAAAATCACCCACCCTACCTTCTGGGAATTGGACGTCGCTCTCTTAAAAATTCCTCCTTCTGATTTGGGATGTAGGAAACCTGTTTGAGGGCCAAATAAAACTGGAAAAATGGTTAAGCAAGTTAATAGTAGCATTTGATCAGAAATCAAGTTTCTAAGAGAAAAGCAACATTTGCATATCTAAATATACAATGATAGATAGGTGGTCTTCAAAAACATCAAGGTATTTGTAGAATATGCCATTCAAAGATGTTTTCTTAACTTAAGATTTTTTTTGATATTGAGACATGTCATCTCCTGACGGGATCCCCCATTCTACTGCAAGTAGATGATGAGCATTAAAGAATCTCCATTTGGAGATGACTGCATTACTGGCAAGCTTGTCAATGGGCAAGAGAAATCCCTTACTTCAACTGTAGACAGACTGCTATCCAAAAAGAACAAAGCTTGGAAACAGGTAAGTCAACAGCCTAGCTCTGCGGAGACAGTGTAGGCAAGTCCTTCATAATTCCTGCTTTACAATTAATGTCCATTAGAGATAGTGGGCCAAAAGGCTGAAGATAGATGCTCCAATGTTTTGAGAGAAATTGGGGACTGTCCAGGGAGCCAGTTGTCTGTCATTTCTTAGTTTTGGAAAGTGCTGGCTCTGCACTTCCTGTTTATTCAGATATATTTATCCTTCTCAGGTCTCTGATATGGTTGAAGACTAGATAGTTACAGTCTTACAGTTAAATTTTCAGTTGTTTAGGAATTAAAAGGATGTTCTAGGTCTAAGAAGATGTTTTTAAGTTGGTAATGCAAGTTATGATGGAAACTTGAGTTAGGTACAGAACTTTAAATTCATGGAGATAGATAGATAACAGGACATTAATATCCGTTGCCAAATACATATAGACTGGACATTGAGAATGAATGTTATACCATAAAATGTTCATAATTGTGGCCTAATTGTTCTTATTGTATTGTACTGTATTTATTGTTATAAGAAAAAGAGCATTTTATTGGACTAAAAGGGGGAGCTTGGGGGGGGGGTGGAAAGATACACTTTAAATTAAAAAAAATAGAAGGTAGGAGAGTAAGGCCGAGAGGGGGAGGAGGGGAGGAACTATGATTGAGATGTAACTTGAAGAAATAAATAAATGCTAAAAAAATAGAAATATTATGGGACTATGTTTTTGTTTTAGTCCCAGGTGTGGGATATGGACCTGCTTCAGGTTGTCCACAGCAGCTGACTGTGATTTGTCTTGTGCTCTAGAAGGGGTGTTATTTTGCCAGCTGCAGGTAGTATCTGCAAGTGTATATAATGCTAGAGCTCCAGAGCTCTAGCTACTGTTGCTGCTGCTGCTCCTCCTTCTTCTCTTCCTTCTCCTCCTCCTCCTCCTCTTCTTCCTCCCCCTCCTCCTCCTTCTCCTCCTGTTGCTGCTTCTGCTTGTTTCTGTTTGGTGCCATTTGTTGTTGTTTGTTGCTATTTGCTGCATTTCTGGTTGCTGGTTGCTGGTTGGCTATATCCTAATGATGAAGATCAAATTTGCCCCAAGGAACTGGACTCCTCTAATCCGCAGGAAGTAGTCTAAAGATACTGTCTTTTCATCTCTGACCTACTTCCTCTCCTATTTAGTGTTGGGGTGTTGGAAGGGATAGGGATGGTATCAGAAGTACAAAAAAAATAACAACAACAACAAGAAGAAAAACCTCAATAAAGTAACCAAAATTCCAGTTACAGTTTTTTTTTTCCCTAATGTGATTCTAAGGGGCCATTGTGTTCTATGGTCACTGTAGAAAATATATGAAGGAGTTAAGAGGAAAGCATTGAGTCACTGCTGTTTCTAAGCATGTGGAAATGTCAGACACTTTGTCTGATTAGGAAGCTTTGTAGCAGTCCCCAGGAAATATAATCCCCACTAGTTTAAGTAGCTAGAAGTCATAGGTACCCTGAATGGGGCGGCTCTACAATCACCACCACTTCTAAACTCTGTATGTTAAGGAAAGTGATTTATGTGTAGATTTTTCTCTGTCAAGAAGTAGTTTTATTTTGCCCAATTTTTATTCATTTTGTCTTACATTGCAAGTCTCCCTATTCCTGTCTGTGTGTCAGTGCAGCAGTTAGAAAACAACTTGGGAGAGTCAGCTCCTTCTTTCCACTATGGAATTATAGGACCCTTGAACTCAGATCACCAGGCTTTGTAACAAGTGCATTAACTGCTGAGCCACCTCCCGAGCCCACACAAATGTTTAAGTATAATAAAGTGTTAGTCAGGTTCTTATGTAAATGTTTTAATAAACTATGGAAAATTTAAAATTTAATAACAATAAAATCACTTTTAATCTAGTCATCTGGTAAATTCTAGAAGGAGAACATGTTCTTATTCAAATATGTTTCATTTATTTCCTGTTGGATGATAATTACTACACTGACCTTTGCCTTGGGTATACGTCACTAAAATTTTCTTTAATTAAAACAGTCATATAATGTAAGGTTAATAGGCATTATAAGCTCTGGAGCCAGCATAACTGTTTCTGATTCTCTTTCTTTATGAAACTTTGATTCCTTCTTTAATGTGACAATAATTACAGAAACAATTTCATGGGGTATTTATGAGTTTAATCAAGATAGTCTGGCCAGACACTTAACAATGGCACATCCTTCACTGTGAGAGAGACCCTACTTTACTTGTCATCATCATCATCGTGGTCATCATTGTCATTGTCATCAACCTTCTCAATGGGTATCCCTCAAACACAGGAGAGTGCCTAGCCATGAAGAGTATTGAGTCCCACTCTCCAGACTTTGTGCTGATGCTGCACATGGTTGGCACCTGTTCTAGATTAAATTTATCCAGTCACTTAACTTCTCACCTTTACAATAAGGAGTTAACAATATCTATTATATCATGGTGAAAAATTTAAAGAATTTGGAATCGCATGACGACAAGGAAACCATATTTTAATTAGTCATGTTTGTCCAATTTTCTCCCGCCCAAAGAGTTGTTAATCATTGGTCAGATGAGTCCCACATTTTCCTCTCTCTCACCAAAGATGGGAATAATAGGGAATACAAATATAAAAGGAAATATGGATTACTAGTTCAACAAAATGTATTATGCTGCATGCAATTTCCCCTTCTCTGCTTTAGATATTAAAAACTAATTCTTTAGTTATTCATGGCTCACCGAGATGATTAATTTAATCTTTATAGATAAAGTAAAATGTTTGGACAAAGGAAGCAACTATTCTGCTGAAGCTAATTGTAAAATGCATTTGGGTGAATAATTCATTATATGCAGTATAATGACATCATAGATGGTTAACCTAGAACAAACATCAATTCTAGAAAGAGGATTAAAATTAAAATTAACTCAACCCTGATGTGGAAAATGCTTGGAGCTCTTTTTGTTGAAGTGGGTCTCACTTTGTTGAAACTTACCTTTACCTACATACAGTCCATTTGGACCAATTTCTGATAGCCTATCATCTGTTTTGTTATTTCTTATCAAGCACAAATTCTACACAGTAAGAAAAATCACTTAGAGTACCTGTGATAGGTAACCTCAGTTGTCTGGAATGAGATCCAGAACTACCTGGGAGACAGGCCTCTGGCCATGCCTTGATTAGGGTAACTGGGTTGGAAAAACCTTATCAGATCTCACTTTTGGTAGCATCATTCCATGGCTGGGATCATGGGCTATATAAAAAAGGAGAAAGCGGGCTGAGCACCAGCATTCATCTCTCTCTCCTTCCTGACATTATATTCAATGTGACTAGCTGCTTCAAGCTCCTTTTGCTCTGACTTCCTCACCCTAACTGTACTTCAAAGTGTGTACTGACAATAAATAAATGAATAAATAAATAAGTAAATAAATAAATGAAATAAAAACTTCTTAAGTTGCTTTTATTGGGTTTACCACAGTGATTAACAATTAATAGGTAAATAGGGCAAAAACCTGGAGTTGTGTTAGAATAATAGAAGTACATTGGTAAAAACCCAGCACAGCCCACCACTGGCACTGTACTACTACTATGCTTGGTGGTATTGGGTTACTTAACCTCTTAACCCTTGTGGTTTGGGTGTGGGTTTGTGTACAAAGGCTAGAAATTAACATAAATTAAGCTCTTCAGTCATTCGCTATCCTATTTTTTGAGACAGGCTCATTCACTAAATCTAGAGCTCACTGATGCAGATACACTAGCTAGCCAACAAACCCAGGGATACTCCTGTCTTTGCCTCTCAGCTATGGAATTATGGGCATGTGCCACAATGCCCAGCATTTTTATATGGATACTGGGGTGCAAATTCAGGTCTTCATGCTTGCATACTAAGTAGCCTTCCACTAAGTTCCTCCTTCATCCTCTTGAACTTCTTATCACCAGAAAAAAACAAGGAAAACAAATCATCAAGTTGTTGTCAGGGTTACATAGATTTATTTAAACAACATTTAGTACTCTGCTAAGTATAAAGTAAATAATGAGGAAGAAATATATTTGTGTATACCATATATCTATAAATACACATAAATATATATACATATTCTAAACATTTCTACCATTTCTTTCTATCTACTTAGCATCACTCTTAACACTCAACTTGGTTTCTTACTTCTTTAAAATGAAGTATTTTCTTTCCTATGCTTACTTTACAATCTTCAATAAATACAAAGGGAAAGCAGATGGGAAGTTTCCGTTTCTCAATTGTAGATAAAAATCATAGCACACGCGGATTTTCCCTTTAGAAGATAACAAAAGATGAGATGACACAGCTCAGATAAAATAGTTCCCCCCTAGAAAGCAATGCCACATGTGTGGGAAGTTTCTGTTAAACAATTATTTATTCTGTCCCTTCCACTTTTCGGTGGGCTCAGGGATTGAACTCAGGCTGTAAGACTTGTGCAAGTGCATTTGCCTGTTGTGGCACTTTTCTGGTCCCTAAAATATTTATACAAAATGAAAGAACCATGAATTTGTGTATTAGCATCCCTTTTCCCTTTTCTAAAATGATGTTTCATAAAATGCTCCACTGATACCAAAGTAGACATGACAAATATGATGTACTCATTAGATGTTGTGGCAACTCCAACTTGAGACCCTTAGGGACAGGGAAAGATGGCACAGAGTCAACAACGTAGATTCCTGGAGTCAGGCGACAGGCAGAAACAGACTCGTTTACTGCAGAAACAGGGCACACCTTTATAACCCCCTCCCATCCCATAGGCTCTCTAAGCTGTCACCATCACTGTGGCTATCCTCCATTGATGATCATTCATAATCTAGTCTGATGTTATCCATTGTTGGGCTCTTGGCCAGCCTTCAAGCTGCCCCTGGCTGACCTTTGCTATTCGAATGGTTCAAGCATTCAGTGACAGGCCTTAAGGAGGTAGCTTTCCTGCAATTATTAAATCTAAAACAGCATAATACATTTTCTTGTGTAAAACTGGGCCATGTTAATGCTTTTGCAACACAATAAATAGTTCTTTTGATGATTACAGATGTGTAAGACTGTTGGCTTGTGGTCAGACACATCATAAAATATGGTGCTTTTTTTTCCCATGGGATTATACTTTTCAGCAGTTGTAAGTAATGTAAAATTATGTCACGCCAGTAACATTGAACTTATGTGCCCACCATTTTGCAGATTGTTGGTAAGCTGTATGTTTCCCCCAAATGGCTCTGCCTGTAGCATCACAGGCTCAGTGGCCCCACATTCAGTTCATTGACTGAACCATTAGTAATCACACCTAATGTCGCATACAGTGAGAATGAGGGATGCCTGCTTACACAGAAGAAGGTGGCTTTCCATTCTCGATGTGTAGAGCAGGTCTTCTCAGCATACAAGCCCAAGTGTTGTAGTGAACTTTCATATTTAGGTGGTTTTCTCAAAGTCTGTTCCAGCAAAGTGGAACTTTAGGCAAAGGGACTTCTCCATTTTCTCACCTTCTCTGTCCTTTCTTTGTTCATTTCATGAGAAACTACTTCACTCGGTTGTCTCCATTGTCATCAGACAAGCAGCTATTGCTGCCATCTTCTCACTCTAAAAATTATTTATTTTATTATGTTTTAATTAAAATATAATTTTGTCACTTCCCTACTTTCCATTCCTCCCTCCAACCCATCCCATATCTTCTTCCTTCAACCTTTCCATGTGTTCCCTGTCAGATTGATAGTCTCTTTTTCTTAGATTATTACAGTTGACATGATATACATGTATATATAATGTTAATATATATTACCTACTATATATTATATTAACTGTAATAAAGTTACAAATAAACAAAGTTAACAATTTTCTTTATTACAGTTAATATAATATATAGTAGGTAATATATATTAACATTATATATACATGTATATCATGTCAACTGTAATAATCTAAGAAAAAGAGGCTATCAATATGTATAATGTTGTTGTTGGTGGTGCTTGTGTATATAAGGTTCTTTGTATTGGACAACCAATCAAGGAACTGATCCCTGATTCTAGTTCCAATTCTCTCTTTAAGCAGTCATTAGTTTCTTGTAGTTTTGTCTAGAGGTGGGACACATGAGATTTTTTTCCCCTTTCCGCATTACCATGTTTATTGATATTGTCATGGTTGAGGTCTTATTTATGCACCCATTTCTAGGACAGGCTTCACAGAAGGCTTCCTACTATAAGGCTTCTGATTCTTATAATCTTTCTCCTCTTCTGTCAAGTTTTCTTGAGCCACAGTGGTAGGAGTTGTGCTACAAATGTATACATTGGAACTGGGCTTCCTACAGTCCATTAAAATATTTGTATTGTATATGATATATGATCTCCTTTTATTCTAGACAGAAATTTTTTTGATGAGGGGTAAAAGATAAGATTTGGAGTGTAGCAAAAGAAATTATATTTTGGGCAACCAAAATGGTAGTGGTAGATTCTCTTCTAAGATCCATAACCTCACTAGCTATGGGTAGTTTTAGGTTTCTAGAACCAGGCATGATTTTCTTCCTTTTGAGTGAGACTTTAGTGTACTTAGACAGCTGTTGGTTACTACAGCTGTGAGTGCATCCTTTGCATCCATTGCATCTTTACAAATATCATAGGTATCAAAACTAAATAGGATTAGTAATTGCTTCTCTCCCTTGGCAGATGTTCCCATAGGACTTTGCGGATGAAGATAAGTCCCAATTGCTGAAGACACAGCACATGTAAGACTCAGGATTCAGATTATTTGAGCTGGCTCTTACTTGAAAGCCTCCTTCCTATGGTCTAGTTGCAGTAGTATCTTCACATTTTCATTTGTATTTTTTCAGCATGGTGGTATTTATGGTTGAGCTTAGCCTTAAAATGGATCTTTTCTTGCCTTCTTTCAACATTAGTCTCTACAGTGTTCTTGGAGTATTCTAAGTGGGATAAATATCATAAATAATTTCACTCAATAAATTCATTTTATGTTATGGTAACAGCGACAGAGCTACCAAGTATAGTCTTTTAGGTTCAAAGAAGCACTGGATTTTTAAGTTTTTGAGATTTACAAGCTGACTCTGTTGCACAGTTAAAATAAAAAAATAAAGAAAGAATTTTATGAGTATTAAATGGAAAGTTATATAGAATACAGTATAATCAAACAACGGAATGTAACACAATCATTAAAACACCAACTATATTTTTTAAATTATAAAAACATAGAAGCATTTGTGACAACATAAACCAAACATAATAAACTATGGCTGTGACTATTTAAGATATATATATATATATATATATATACACATATGAGAAGAAATAGTCCTTTTAGTCAGAGAACAACTAGCATTTTTTGCAATCACAATTTTTGGCAACATTTTTATGTTGCTTTTTCTATACTGAAAAGTGAACATTAAAGTCTAATCTGTTCTGGAAAGACAGCCCGTATCCCCAAATTGTAGCCAATTTCTTACCTTTAAAAAAAATAATAATGATGCAACATCCTTAGCTTTGGCACTCATTCTGAACTTTCCATTGTATTGCTTCTCTCGTGCTAATTTTCCTTCCCAGAAAGACTCTGAGATATTTGAGGACAGAGATGTTTAAAATATATAGCAATACCTAGCCCAGAACCAGAAACTTTATCATCTTAAGCGTCATGTCTGAATGCATAATGCCTGATGGGGCTACATGGTACTTTTATTCCCATCTGATAAAATTAGGGTTAACAGTGAATGCAGCTACATTGCCTGGTGGTAAAAATAATCCACGGATTCTGCACCCTAGAATCTATCTGAAAAGGAAAGGAATGAGGCTGAAGTATTTATTATTCGACTAGTGCTGCTGAACATAAAGAAATAAATGAGTTGGTTATTTCTTCAACAGTACCTAGAAGAAAGATCAGAAGAAGATATGGCAATGTCTTGTAGCTCAGCTGTCTTCAATGTCTTTAGGGGTAAAGTGACATGTTTGCTGAGATTACTTCTGTTTTTATAACTTAACAAGATGGGAAACGGGCTGCAAAAGTAAATAACCTTCTCTTTGGGGGTCACCCCTGTGCAATAGGATGGAATTCTGTCTACTTAACTAAATAAGACTTCCCAAATCAGCAGGAAGTAATTTTAAGAGAGAGACACCCCATTCCCAGAAGGTGGAGTGGGTGATTCTCCCTTCTTTTTGGTCATTTGATGGATTATAGATGTTTGTTGTTTTTTAAGGGGATTGATTACAAGTTGTTAAATGGTCTTGTTAAATAGGTTTTGGAGGTTAGACCCAGGGATTTCTCTCTTTTTCATTTCTCTATCCTTCCTTCTCCCCTATATGGGGGGAAAAGACTTAAAAAAACCCAATGGGATATAGACATAATATAGGAATGATAAAGAAAAATGGACAGATTATTTAATTGTTCTTATATCTTTGTATACTAATACAAAATTAACATTATATTTGGCTACATCAGTATTGATCTTTGTATATTGATACAAAATTAAGGTTAACCCTTTTTAAGGTATTGTACCTAGGTAACCCTTAAAAATGCAATGTGAAGTTTTGGCCCATTGATAGCACCTGTTACAACTGTTTAGGATAATTAAGAGATGCAAACTAATAGTCATTCAAACATGCCATTTGGTTAGGTACCAGCATAGTTTATCACAGATGTTTTCTAAGTTAACCATAAATAAACTTGCTAAGAGACAAGCAACATTTGCTTCTCCAAATATACACATATACAGAAATAGATAGATGGTCTTCAAAAACCTCAAGAGATCTGTAGAATTTGGCATTTCAAGAAGGTTTCTTTTCTTTTTAGTTTTTGTTTGTTTTGTTTTGTTTATTTGTTGCTTTGAGATACATCTCCATCACAGTCTTGTTCTCCACTCCTCCAGGTCCCACCTTACCACCCTCCCTCCCACCTATTCCTCCGGAATGGGTTGCCCCTACATATCAACCCCCCTCAGTTCAACCATCATATGAGTGTTTAGAGCTTCCTATTGCACTGGGGGCCTATATGGCAACTCCATTAGGGCAAAGGTTCCCACTAACAGGTAACAAGGTCTATGTTCCTGTTCCTTTTAGTGTGTTGGTTACAGGATAGTTATCCTATACTACATGGCTAAAATCCTATTATAAGTGAATAGATGCCATGTGCATCTTTCTGAGTCTGGGTTGGCTCACTCAGGATGAGATTTACTAGTTCCATCCATTTGGCTGCAAATTGCATGATGTCCTTGTTTTCTGATAGCTCAGTAGTAGTCCATTGTGTAAATATACCAAAGGTTTTTTAAAGTCTGTTCCTCAGTTGAGAGACATCTGGGTTGTTTCCAGTTTCTGAGTATTACAAATAAGGCTACTATGAACATAGAAGAGGAGATGTCCTTGTGGTTTGGTGAGGAATCATTTAGATGTATACCCAGAAATGGTATGGCTGGGTCTTGAGGTAGAGCTACTCCAAGTTTTCTAAGATATCGCCAGACTGATTTCCATAGTGGTTGTACAAGTTTACACTCCCACCAGCAATGGAGGAGTGTTCCCCTTTCTCCACAGCCTCACCAGCATGTGTTGTCATTTGAGTTTTTGAACTTATCTATTCTGACAGGTGTGAGATGGAATCCCAGGGTCATCTTGAGTTGTATTTCTCTGATGATTAAGGATGTTGAGCATTTCTTCAAGTGTCTCTTAGCCATTAGAGATTCCTCCTTTGTGAATTTTCGTTTTAGCTCTGTTCCCCATTTTTATATTGGATTATTTGGTTTCTTGGTGTCTAATTTCTTGAGTTCTTTATAAATTATGGTTTCATAACTTAAGATTTTTTGATATTGAGATATGTCAGCTCCTGACAGCACCCCTATTCTATTCCAAGTAGAGGAATCGAAGAATCTCCATTTGAAGATTATTGCATTAGTGGCAAGCTTGTCACTGGGCAAGAAAATTTCCTTGCTTCAAATGTAGACAGCATGCTGTCCGAAAAGGACAAAACTTGTAAGCAGGTAAGTCAACAGCCTAGCTCTGCCAAGACAGGGTAGGCAAGTCCTTCATAATTCCTGTTTTACAATTAATGTCTGTCAGAGATACTTGGCCAAGATGTTGAAGTTGGATACTCTTCGATGTATGGAGAGAAACTGGGGACTGTCCAGGAGCCAGTTTTCTGTCATTTCTTAGTTTTGGAAGCTATTAGCTCTGAGCTTCTGGTATAATCAGATATATTTATCCTTCTCAGTTCTCTGATGTGGTTGAAGACTAGTTAGTTATAGTCTCAGACTTAAATTTTAAGTTGTTTAGGAATTAAAAGGATGTTCTAAAGTTGGTAATGGAAGTTAGGATGGAAACTGAGTTAGATATAGAACTTTAAACTCATGTAGATAGATAATAGAATATTAATATCAGTTGCCAAATATGTATGGACTAGGCATTGGGAACATATGTTATACCTTATAATTTTCATAATTGTGGCCAATTTATTTAAAAAAAAGGAAATATGAGTTGTGGGAGAAGGGGGGAGAGGGTGGGAGTATGGGGCCAGGAGGGGTGGAGGGAGGGGACTGTGATGGAGAAGTAACGTGAAGTAATAAATAAACATTGAGACAAAAAAGAAAAGAAAATATTTAAATAAATTTCTGTATTTTTTTTGTTTATTTATTACTTCAGGTTACATCTCCATCGCAGTGCCCTCTTTTCACCCCTCCCAGTCCCACCCGCCCATCCTCTACCCCCTATCCCTTCCAACCTGCTCCTCTGGAGTGGAGTGTCCCTACATTGTTTCAAGCTGACTATCTCTTTAATTCAAAGAATCTGTGTTTTAATACCAAAGTTATTCTTCAAAATACTGTGATTTATAATAAAATAAATATAGTTGCTTATTCATCCTATTTCCACTCAAAGGGCTCCTATGTCTATTGGAATGGAAGAAAATGGTTAAGAAATTCAAAGTGATCACAAAAGCAATAAGTAAAGCCAAGGAACTTTTGTTTATTTGTTTGTTTGTTTTTATCAATTTGAGAACTGATTAACCAGATCAAATTTTTGTGAGCCACCTTCTTAGACTTGTGTTCTGTATTCTAAGCCTTTGTTTTAATGATCATGTTAAGGTTCTCCTTCCTACTTACGTTGGCATCTGAAATCATCAGCACACTACCCTCTGTAGCTGTTCTTACCTCATGCTTTTGCTACCTCCTTCATCTTCCTCAAACACCATTCTAATCATTTCTGTATCCAGATTATTAGAGGTTTGGCACAATAGATGCTCACATACATACAGAAACTGAATAGTAGACTCTCCTTCCATTAGTCAGTCTGTTCAGGAAAACCACAAGGCACTTTTTAACAAAAATAATTTAGTACAAAGGATTAAGTGAACAAGCATGAGGTGAGCAACTGAATGTACAAATGAGCAGTGTTTGGATTCTACAGCAATAGAGAGAGCTCTGATCCACTACCACCGAAGGAAGTCAAACTACAGCCTATGGAGCAATGGGACCTGGGTGGTCAGAAGTTGGCCAATGCCAGTCAGCTGTCTTATGCTTTGTGTGCTCTACACTCCTACGCTGGGAAAATTATTCTATGCCAACTATACTTCTCAAACCAATTCTAGCCAGTAGATTACTTCTTATTAACCTGTTTTGAACCTCCTTAAACCAGGGTTCTCCAATTAGGGCCTACATGATCTCTCCCTTTCCCGCATATATAATCAATCCTTCTATTTCATCCATTCTCCACAGTCCCCATTCTCTTTTCTGTCTGCCCTTGAGTCTTTGCCAATACCACTTTTACTGGCTGAGAAAGCTCTGGCTCAGTGTTATCAGCTTATTCCTATTTGTGTGGTGACTAGATGTCGCATCCCCCTCGACCAGCAAGGATGACGCAACTCACAAAAGCTCTTCTCCAGCAGTTTATTCAGGTCCCTTGAAAACAATCTTCTGAAATCCGAATGCCTGGGCAGACCCAACCCACAGGCTAAATACTAAA
>CAJQZJ010032499.1:4012822-4048271 GCA_907164525.1 Lophiomys imhausi | reverse complement strand
GTTTACCACTGAGAGCGCTCACCGTCGGGCTGGTGGAAGGCGGAAACCGGCGCCATCTTTAGGGCGCGGCACATCGCAGCTCTCTACAACTATATTCCTACAACTGAATAATGATAACAAATTAGGCACGCTGATATAACACATAGTTAAATGGTAGAAGGAGGTACCAGATTGGGTTTTAAAAAAGACAATATAACTAATAAGAGCAATTAAAAGGTAAGATCATGTTGAGGAGGGAGATACCTGAGGCGAAGATGGACACATCTAGCTGATGCTAGCAAATAGGGAGACTGTGGATGGCAGGGCTGCTGCCTGTGTGTAGATGTTTCCCCTCAGATGCTAGCATATCTAAGCAGATACAGTAAGAGTGGTGCTGGATGTGTGGAATGATCAAAACTGAAGGCATTTATATGCTGCATTGAGAACAAGGACAGCAGACAGAAAAAGTACATCATAGACTCATTAAGCTAAAACTTAGCAAGAGGAGATGCATTTTGCAGCCTCCTGGGGCCACCACAGCAGAGCAGCATACTCCAGGACAACGAAGCAGAAAGAGACTAGCTTGATAAGTAGCCCACTTCCATCTTTAAAACAAATCTGGCAGCACATAGTCATTATTTTCCACTTATTCTCACCCTTGCATATCCCTTTTATGATACCTCTTTTTAAAAAATCTAATCTCATTTAAGAATCTGGACTACCTCTTTATTATAATGTTGCCTCCTAAACTGTGCCCAGAGAATCTGGGTGTTTATACCTTAAGTCAGCCAAACAAGCCTCTAAAGTGAAATGGTGCCCCTTCCTTTGTGGGATTTCTAAATGGCTCTTTGTCCTTGTTTGCTCTGCTATTCATGCTTCCATGGTATCTGTGCATATGCACTGGTAGACGCCAGGGTCACTACAAAGGTGAGGTTTCTGGGAGGATGGGTGGGCATTTTACAGTCTCACTGTGGGAAAATGTGTGTTTAACAAGGGCAAGGGCGTGGCGACTCAGTGGCTGGGAAATATGCAAATGCAGATAATGAAGTCAAGGTTCATAACTGAAAAAGTATGTTTTCTTCCTACTTTTTTTAATAATTTATTTTTTATTTCGTCAAGTTACATCTCAATCACAATCCCCTCCCTACTTCCCCCTCCAGTCCCCACCCTTCCACCCTCCTCCCCCTCAACCCCCCCATCCTCTTCCCTTCCTTTTTTTTTTTTTTTTAGTTTAAGGTATTTCATTTTTTCCCCCAACAGCTCTCCCTTTCAGTTCAAAAAATGGTTCTTTTTCTTATAACTATAAATACAATACAAAACAACAGAAATAAACAGGCCACAATTATAAGAGTTATATGGCTTAGCATACATTCCCAATGTCCAGTCCATATGTATTTGGCACCTGACTTTAACATTCTACTATCTAACCATCTCCATGAGTTTAAAGTTCTATATCTAACTCAGCTTTCATACTAACTTGCCTCACAATTTTAAAAATATCTTCTTAGATCCAGATCACCTTCTTGATTCCTAAACAACTCAAAATTTAACTATGAGACTCTAGCTATCTATTCTTCAACCACCTCAGAGACCTGAGAGGGATAAATATATCTGATTATATAGGAAGTGCAGGGCCTGCAGCTTCCAAAACTAAAAAATGACATACTTTTAAAATCAATGTAATTTGCAAGGGTAATGCATAATCATTGTGTAGAAAAACATCTCCTCATATATTGCTATGTCATATGAAAACCCTGCCTGGTCCCAATTATTTTCATGTGAAGATCCATCTACTCTTCATTGTGGGGTGCCTGTTTTTTAGGTGTTTTTCCCCCTTTGGATAGACCCCATCCATACAGATTTGAGGACTGGCCTCATGATTTGCTTTACGAATGGATCATAGAAAATCTGATGTCCATGGGAGCTTAATGCTATCGTGATTTGCCCTTTCTGGTTGCTGGAGATTTTCTGTCACCACCTGAACACTCTTTAGCTGGTCTCCTAGAAGATAAAACCAACATGGAGTAGGCTCCTATTCTATACTTGTCGCGTCCCCCTGACCAGCAGGAAAGACACAACCAAGATTCTTCTTCAAGCAGTTTATTCAGGAACTTGTACATCCGCTTCCCCCTCCTCTCTTCCCCCAAGCCCTTATATGCCTACTCAAACTCAATCAGATCATGCCACCTAGTGATCCAAGATAGGCTCACAAAAGGAGGAAGCACACTGGGCTAGGCAGCCACTACCAAATAAGGCTTGTTTACAGCTAAGCTTGAGCTTTCTGGCATTAAGCCAGGCGCCATCTTAGGGTTGTGGCTCTCCACAGTTCCCCCTTTTTTGTTTCATTTGAGCACAAAACGCAACAGGCAAGGGTAGAGGTCTGATCTCTGATATGCATGTAAAGGACATTGTAATGACCCCACGCCCAGTAGCCAACCAGGCTGGTGCCATACCCATCCGATATCTTATTCTCAGAGATGGGAAACTAGGATACCAACCCATATGCAATCAAACATGCCCTTCTTGAAGTCGCTAGAAGCTGACCCCAAGTGCAGTGCTTAGCCTTGCATTCTGAGCGTGATGATAGCTTAGTCCTTTAGGACAGTCAACCAAGCTTGCGGCGACTGTCCAGCCTCCCAATGTGGTAACATTGATCAAATTTCTTTCTACTTTTAACTATTATGTGTTTCTTTAATTGTCCTGTTGAGGGTGGATGATCCATCATTGCTTATTGGGATCAGTAGAGTCATGGATCTGACTAAAGCAACTCCAATAGCAGAATTCCCATCCGTAAGGAGAGGCCACTTGCTGGTGATGTGACTGACAGTCCAGGCTGAATTCTAGGACATTGGCATTGTCAGCTGGAATTTCACTGCCAGCCCTGAGGTGAGCATCCTTCAGATGATTTTTTTAGCCCCCAACTTTGTTACTTTCCAGTCCTTGCACCCTTGAAGCAAATCCTAATTATTTCATGCTGCCTCAGATTTCATTTTGAATATAGCTTTAACGTAGAATCACTATTCCATTATTTCATGCAGTTTCCATTTCTCTGTCCACTGCTGGCTCCTCAGTGCATTCTGTCTTGTGTAGATAAAGCTCTCTGTGAGTGTTGCCTTCAGCTTACACTGCCTTGCTGGGGCAGGAACTACACGAACTACAGAAGGCACAGGGATCAGCTCTCAGCCACAGTGTGACCTCTTTTATCTAGGCTTATTCCAAATCCAGCAAGACAAAATCCTCATATGAAAAGGTTTACAAAACTCTGTATCCAAGTAAGGGCTTTGGCTCCCAAGTCCCATGCTCTTTCTCTCATTTTACACACCCTGACTGGGCACATGTATCCCAAACTGAAGTATGTTGCTGTCACTTCCCTCTGAGAGTGGTAATGGTGAGTGACGCTATTACTCCTTTGTTTAATTGTCTGTTTGGTGTTTCATGTTCCACACACACCCTAACCTAACACCTTTATAGGCTATGGGTCTCCTTCAGAGTGACTAGTACTGTAAGATTAAACTGGACACAGATACTATAGAGTCAATATGAATTTCCCATGAGAATGACATTTGGTATCATGGTTGGAGTGAGAATGTTCCCCAAGACTCATGTACTTGAACACTTTGTTGGTGGTGCTATTTGGGGAAGATTAGGCAGTGTGGCCACATTGGAAGAAGTATATAAGTGTGAACGGATGTCGTGTTTTCAAAGCCTCACCAATCCCAGAGTATATTTCCTCTTTTCTTCTCCCTCTCCCTCTCCTCTCTCTCTCTCCCTCTCCCGCTCTCCCTGTTTCTCTCCCTCTCCCTCTTCCCCTCCCTCTCCCTCTCCCTGTTCCTCTTCCCTCCCCCCGTTCCTCTCCCTCTCCCTTTCCTTCCCTTCCACTACTCCCCCCTCCTCTAAATGGTTCATGCTTGTGGTTCAAATTATGCTTTCTCAGATTGCTGCTCAGCAGTCTTACCTGCCACCCACTGCCATGCTGACCCCACCCTATGGACTCTAAGGCTCTGGAACCATCAGGCCAAATAAATTTTGTCATCTGTAAGTTTCCTTGGTCATGTGTTTTATCACAGCAACAGAAAACTAATTTATCTGCTCATAAAAAGGTTCTTTGTAAGGAAGAAAGTAAAGCAGTCATGACTAAATAAATACCCAGGAGCCCTGTCAAGGCAGAAGTGGAGTTATAGCCACCCTCGTAAGAGGTCAAGACCAAATTAGAGTAAAATACACCAGTTCTGCTCACATTCCTGACCCACAGACACTGTAATAAATGGCTGTTTGTGCTACTAATTTCCCCACCTTTAAAAAAACAGTAGTGAAATATACATGGCATAAAATTTTCATCACTACAGTTTCTAAGTCTCCAGGGCAATGATTATTAAACACATTCATAAGGCTGTACAACTGTCCTCAGGACACATCTGCACTGATTCTTTTCACCCTCATCCTACTTTGCTTCTTTATTGCTCTGGTCACAGTCCATCACTGAGGGAAGTTAGGGTGGGGACTCAAGCAGGAACAGATTCAGGAACCAGAGAGGGGAGCTACTCACTGACTTGCTCCCCATGGCTTACTCAGCCTGCTTTCTTTTATAACCCAGGAGCACTCGCACAAGGGTGGTACCATTTATAGTGGACCTGGCCCTCCCATAACAATCATTAATCAAGAAAATGACCCACAGGCAATTCTGGTGGGAATAAAAAAAAAAATCTTCAATGGAGGATCCTTTTCCCCTACCAATGTCAAGTTAACAAAAACTAATGAGCACAACTTTCTACCAATAAAACTCTATACCCATTAAACAATAAATGTCCATTCCTCTCATCCTATTCTAGTTTTGGTCCCTATCATTTTTACTACTCTAAGCACCTCAAATAAGGAGGAACAATTACTAATTTTTTTGTGAATACAATTAGCATACTGTATCATTTATCAGAATAACATTCTTTGTTTTTTAATTTTTAATTATGTATATTTG
The DNA here is from genome assembly GCA_907164525.1 of Lophiomys imhausi. Classification (NCBI taxonomy): domain Eukaryota; kingdom Metazoa; phylum Chordata; class Mammalia; order Rodentia; family Muridae; genus Lophiomys; species Lophiomys imhausi. Next base: position 4,043,320 of record CAJQZJ010032499.1, on the reverse strand, counting down.
TGTGTGCCAGTGTGTAGATACATACATGTGAGTGTAGGATGCCCAAGCAAGCTAGAAGAAGGTGTCATATCCCCTAGAGCTGGAGCTTTAGACAGTTGTGAGCTTCCTAACATGGGTTCTGGAAAATAAACCCTGGTTCCCTGCCAGATCAACTGGCAATGGTTCTTAACCACTGGGCCATCTCTCCAGCCCAGCACATGTTTTTGTCTTTAGAGCATTGGTTTTGATTTTTGTTTTATTTTGTTTGTTTGCTTGCTTGTTTGTTTTTGTTTCTGTAGTCATTAGATTTTCCTCTCCTTTTAAAATGGTCTTGACAGACCTGTCAAAAGTCTTTGAAGTACAAATGAAAGTTTATTTCTAGTCTCTCTATTTTGCACAAGAAGCTTATATGTTTTCTTTTTTTTTTTTTTTATAAATACTTTATTTTTTTTTCTTCAAGTTACATCTCAGTAACAAACCCCTCCCTATTCCCCCTTCCTAACCCGCCCTTCCACCCTCTTCCCTCCAGAGGTTTCCCCTTTCAGTCCAACAGCTGGTTCCTTCTCTTATAACAGTAAGTATTATACAAAACAATAGATATAATTATGCCACATTTATGAGATTAAATTGGCCCAGTATACCTTCCCAATGTTCAGTTTATACCTATTTGGCCCCTGACTTTAACATTCTACTATCTACCCAACTCCATGAGTTTAAAGGTCTATATGTGACTCAATATTCATACTATCTTGCAACACACTTTTAAGAGTATCTTCTTAGATCTATAACACCCTCTTGATTCCTAAACAGTTCAAAATTTAACTATAAGATGTTTTCTTATATATTAATTGATATCATAATGTTTTGATTATTGTACTTTTGAAATGAGGAACTATGAGTCTTCCAGTTAGGCTGCTCGTTTTCAGGACTTCATAATTCAAGTCCCCTTGTAATTCCATATGATTTTTAGGACAATGTTTTTTATTTATATGTCTACATTTGTATACCTACAGAAAAAGTAATTGAAAATTTGTGAGAGAGTGCCTTGAAATTGTATGTCACATTGAGTAGTGCCTGCAATTTAAGAAGACTAAGTCTTCCAATCCATAAACATGGAATGGGTTTCCACTTGTTTACTCTCTTTCCTTTCATCAGGGTTCTGTAGTTCTTATTATACATATAATTCACAACTCTGGTTCAGTCCAGTCTCAAGGATTTAGTTTTCTTGATGTAATTGTAAATGGAATTGATTTTGCAATTTCCTTTCAGGATTGTTCATTCATAGTGTATAGAAATGCAACTAACTTTTGAATGTTGACTTTTTGTATCCTGTTACTTAGCAGAAATCATTTAAGAGTTCGGATAGAATTTTTATTTTATATGAAATCTTGTATGTATTCAACACATGAGATCAATTCAACTGTAAACCATCTAATAACAGTACTTATTTAATTACAATATAGATGCCTTAGTCCTGTTTATTTCCTAATTGTTCTGCCTAAAACCTTCAGGAAAATACTGTATAGAAACAAAACAGGAATTCTTCTCTTCTTCCTCATCTCAGAGAATAATTTAATCTTTCAGTATTGACTGTGATATTTACAGTAGGTTCTTAACATGTGACTTCTACTATGAAGGGATAGTTTCCTACAAACACTAGTTTCTTGAATGTTTTTAACACCAGTGAGTCTTGGATTTTGCCAAATGTATCTTCTATATTAGATGATTATGATTATTTTCTGATGACTTAATTAATGGAATTATCTTGCTTTCTTATATTGATTAATTTGCATATATCAAACCATTCTTGCATTCCATAAGTTGATATCACTTTGTCATAATATGTAATGTATATAATATATGCTGCAGAATTTTGTTGGCTTATATTTTATTGATGAATCTTGTATTGAAATTCAAGAGATACTGGTCCATAGTCTTCCTTTCTTACAGTGTCTTTGCTTTAATACTAGGCTAATGACCACCTCATAGAATGAGCTGAGAAGTGTTTCTTTCCTTTACAGGAGTTGGAGAAGATACTTTTGCATATTGGTTCTTTAAGTAATGAGTATAAAAAGTTAATAACAGCACCATATCTTGGGCTTTTCTTCATTTGAAGACTTTTATTTCAATCAAGTGCTTTTACCACTTACATATTTGTTCAGACTTGCTATTTCTTGATTATTTACTACTCTAGGTTTTTTTTAAGATTTTGTTCATTTCTTCTAGGTTATCCAACTTGTTGACATATAATTGTTTAAAATAAAATCGTGTGATACATTTGATTTTGGTAAAATAATTAGTACTGTCACATTTTTTTTTTTTACATTTATGGTGTTAGTAACTTGAGTTTTTTCTGTTTCTCAATTGCTCTTCCCAATTACATTTATTTATTTGAATGGTCTATAAAAGCATTAACTTTTGTTTCATTTCTTTTCTCTATGTTTTTTTTTAAATTGTTGTTGTTGGTTTTGTTTGTTTGTTTTTGTCCCTATCTCATTTGTCTCCTCTTTATTCACTATTTCTCACCTTTTGCTAGCTTTTGGTTTAAGTTTACTTTCTCTGCTACAAATTGTTATGCTAAATTGTTGTTTTGCATGTTCATTTCTCATTAGTGCTATAAGCACCTGTGGTGTAGTGACAATTTTATCACAGTCCTACTTTCTTTACATTCCGTAAGCTTTGAAATATTGTGTTTTCACTTTTAGTCTGTGTATTTGGCAATTTCCCTTGTGAGTTTTCCTTGGGTAAGTTAAAGCTGTGTTTAAATTCTGTAGCTCAGTGGAAGAGTTCTTCTCTTGCAAAAGGCCCTATACTCTACACAGAGTGAGTAGAATGAACGTTCAGAACAATGTCAAATATGCTAGAATTGTCCATTCTCACATATACAAAGTTTTGCCTATTTATTTTGATGGCATGTAATGAAGGATTTAAATATTGATAATTTCCTAGCTTAACATATTTTATTAATCCTTCAAGAACTCCAAATAATGTGTTTTAATCTTATTCATCCCCATTCTTCCCTGTAACTCTTTCCAGATCCACCCCCATCTCCCTACCCTCCAACATCAGATTCTTTTCTTTTTATTTTTTCTTTTTATGATAACCCATTGAGTTGAATTTGTGCTTCCCATACACTCCTGGAGGTGGGACCATCGCTAAACTTTATACACACATATGTGCACCTTATTTGTTATTTGTTTCCTATATTTTCACTTTAGATCTTTGTACATTAATGACACTGCTTGCTTTCGGTCCCTTACTTGAATGAATTACCACCATATCCATCCTTTCACTTCCAACCTCTTTGCATCTTGAATCTAAATTGATTCACTAGCAGGCAGCACATAATTGTATTTTAACCCTTGCTGCTACTCTCTCTTTTGACTAAACAATTTAATACATTTGCTTTGTGAATTTTCTATAGTCCTTTCTCACATATGGGACTATGTTTAAGATTCTAAAGTTAAAATTATGTAATTTAAAATTTCTGAAGCTGTAATTAACAATTTGATTAAATTTACTTTTTTATTCCCCATTTCAGAACCCTGAAGATATCAGCTCATTGCTTTTCAATATCCCAAGTTTCTATGAGAAGTTCCTAAAGGTCTCAGAGACCCTGTTGTAGGTAACTCCCCCCTCTTTCTAGTTTCACTTCTCTCAAGTTTATTTCAAGATCCTCTTGAAATCTTGCGTTTTCTGAGTTTGATTAAAAGATACCTTGGTGCAAGTCTTTCTGAGTTTGCCTTAACTTGGAACTGGCTGTAGTTTGGGTAGCATTTTTTGTGTAATGACCATATGTTTAAAGGCTTGCTCCCCCTGGTGGTGCTAGGTGCTGTAGATGCTAAGAGGTTAGAGTTTTTTTGTTTTTATTGAAAAAAAATTATTTTGTGAATTTCACATCATGCACCCTACTCCCTCCCATCTCCCTCCTCCTCCCAGAACCCATTCTCCACCCTTGCAATCTGTCCCAGCCTAAAAAATAACAGCTCATTGTGGAAGCTGCAGTGTATCTCAGTATGTCCCACAATATTCCCCTTTGTCCACATATTCTGCTTGCAAATGCTCACTGTAATGACTCCTTGGTCTGGTACGAGGTCCCTGGTTTCCGCTACTCCATCAGTACTGGAACCTCACTGGAACTCCTCTCGATATGCCGTAACTGTCCTGTGTCTTGGAGATCCTGAAGTCCTGGGTTGTGGAACTGACCTCTTCTGGCACTCCAGCAGTTTTAAGCAGAAGTCCTTCCATTGCTGAAGGAATACCTTCAAAGGGGACTGTGGTCTCCAGGCTCTTCTTTGTTTCCTGGCTACTGGTGTAAGCCGTGCTCTGTCTAGGAAGTGTTTTTCACATCACAGCTCAAAGCAGTTAGATCACCAAATTTTAACTAGTGCCTTTTAAAATTGTATGCCAAAAAATGAGACTTCTCTCTTAATACATCCATAACCACAGGCATTTTCTTATAGTGATGCAAGGCAGAATAATGCAGATTTCATTAAATGTGATTTTTTTCATCTAATTTTAGAGACTTTTAGTCATAATCTATGTAAATATTTCTTCTGTTTCTTCTCCCTTCCTTCTGTGATTCCCTAAATGTGTATGTTGGCTTTTTTTAATATTTTCCCACAGATCATTACACACTCTGCTCATTCTTCAGTTATTTTTTTGGTTCTTCATACTCATTACTGTTCACTGAACTATAACCGAATTCACTGGATCTTCCTTCAGCCTGCTAATATCTGCCCATCATTACTGAAGTGTATATTTTTCATGTAAGTTAGTCTACTACTTCAGGTCCAGATGGTAATTTTGCTTTTTAAAAAATTGTTATTACTTTACTAATATAGCCTTAATGTTTATATATCATTTAAAATTTTTTCTCCATATTTTCTATTAGTTCTTTTAGAACATCTGAGATATTTCTTTACAGTCTTTGCATAATATGCATGCTATCAGACCTTTTTCAGAAAATGATCCTTCTCCCTTTTAAACCTTTCATCCTGGTTATTTCTTTTATCCTTTGTTGCTATTATTGTAGGAAACTGCAGATTTGAAGCAAGCATTGGATCAATACTACAAATCATAATCTTTCCTGGCTATGGATGTTTGTCTGTGTGAGTCATCAGTCTGAGATATAAATGTAGTTCTCTCTGACATTTCCTATGTCTGCATATTACATAGGCATATGCTATTACTTCTGATTTTTCACATATGTCAAATAACTCTTTAATAACTTGGGAAGGAAGAACACCAGCCTTTAAAACACTAGAAAACACTTTTAGTTAGAGGAGAGGGATTTGTAGCAAGGAGAAGAAATATTCTCACCATCAGAAACTCTGTCCAGAAGCAGTAAGCAGCAACCCCAGCATGGATCATTTATAGTTAGAGACCTTTTCTGTTCACCATGACTCCAATGAACTGTTCACCAGTTGTTTCACGAACACATAACTTCTGTTTTAAGAGGCTGAGAGATGGGAGATAGGTTAGCAACTACTGTGCCAAGAAAAGATTGGACCAAAATTTACCACAGTGAGCTCACATCGTCTTCTAGAAATTATAAAACTTCAATAGATTTTATGAGTTCAAAACAGACTTGACAGAGACTATCAATCTAGTTGTTGTCTAGCTGGTTGTATTCACCATTGTCCTGTGGCTCTAGTGAAATATCCTGCCAGAAGCAATTAAAAGAAAAATCATTTATGGCTCATAAACTTCAAGGAAGGCACACTGGTGAGAGCTTGAGGGAACTGGCTGCATTCCACCTGCAGTCAAGAAGGAGAGAGCAATGGTTGCCTGTGCTCAGAGCTATCTCCTTTTTATTGACCTAGGGATATGATCCAGAGGAACAGTATCATTCTCATTAGTGTGAATCCTTTTACTTCAGTTAATCTAATTTAGATTACCACTCACAAACAGGCCTGTGGATTTGCTTCCATGGTGATTCTGTCTCAAGATGACAATCAAAATTAACCATCTCAGTTGTAAACTAACTCATGATACAGCCTGTTTTTTCATTTTTGCAGAATTGGCATTTTTTATGCAACTAAATTATAGCAAAGCTTTGATATAGTAGTAAAAAAATGGAAAAATTACCTTCTGTTATTGAAATACCTAAATATTGGAGGTTATGTAGTTGAAACATTATAAAAAACAGCCAAGCAGACATGCCTAACATAAAATGTATAACGTAGATGTGAAATACAGTATCAGTGCAAACGTGGTGACCCAGGTGGGGATCTTTTTCTATTCTCTGGCATTTTGTCTGGTTTACCCCTGGAATGCTTTAAAATGGCAATAGATCTTCCCCATGTTTAATTGAACACTGTTCCTCGTATGTTTAAAGGCATTTTTCTCTAAGCATCCTCTTTAATGACTTGTCAACCTTGACCTTACTGTCACATACTAAACATTTTTGCTAAAAGTCATCTTTTTTTTCCTTAGCACCTGCATCTCCTTGCTTTTCAATTTAGGAGATTTGATGAGAATTAATAATTTATTCATTTCTAAGAAATTGATAAGTTTATTATTTAGCAAGTGTATTTGAGAATGCTGTAGACTCGTCTATCAACACTCCCCTTTCCTTCGGGTCATGAATTTAAATGTAGTCAGGGTCTACCCCAAGAAACTGACTAGGCCAACATTTTGAAGAGAAACACAATCAGTTAAGGCCTGGTATGGTTGTTAGTTTTGCTGAGTGCGTCTCTTTTTGTTCTGGAAGCTCCATACAGGAGGCACTGGGAAATGTTTTCTCTGTTTGTCCCTGAGCAAAAGTCGTGGAGTTGTGTGTAAAGATCAAAGATCATTCTACATACCCTGGCTGCCTCCATATCTGTTGCTGTGGTGAGATTTAGTAGACTAAAAGATTTACTCAGCAGCTAGTTCTAAAGCAATTGCTATCTTTCCACATTTATAACCTTGCCTTGCCATTTATGGATAAAATAATAATTTTTTTTACAGAGAATTAATTTAGTGTTCTCAAAGAACTTTCTATACCTGTTTTTCCCTGTTACCCAATATGGGAAGAAGGGATGAAAAAGCTCTGGAGAGTTCAGGTCTGTCTATTTCTCTCCTTGGATCAGATCCAAGGCAACAGAAAAAGATTTCTGACCCAGGTTTCCTCGTTGAAAAAGTTTTACTTGGTTTTTCTTTATTCCTTGTTTGTTTGAAATAGGGTGTCACTCTATAACTCTCTAGCCTTGAGCTCACAGCAACCCTACTGCCTCAGCCTGTTGGGTGGAAAATGTTCTACTTAGCAATAATTACTGATTTTCCTAGGTGAGACCTAGGTAATGAGCCATGGCTTCTCTTTTTAAAAGTGAATGTGCTGGAAGGCTGATGGGGTCAAATAACACTTTGGTTGGGTAAAGTAATCCAGTGCCACTTTTAAGCCATTACCACATAATTGTCGAAAATGCTTGAAATGCAAAATGTAGTAGCATCAATGATTCCCAAAAGTCTTCTTGTGTATATGTGCATATATATATCTGTGTATAAAGGTACACATGTGCACATATGTATGGAGGACAGAGGTTAACTTTAGTTTTCTTGGGATGCTGTCTACCTTGACTTTGAGACCATTCTCTAACTGTCCCTGAGTTTAGTGATGTAAGTAAGCCAGCAAACCACAGGGATCCAGTTCTAGGATCTCAAGTTATAGGATCACAAGGAAGTGGTGCCACATCTTGCTTCCTCACCTGAATTTTGGAGACCAATCTCAAGTCCTCATGCTCAAATGACAAGCACTTTGCTGACTGAGCAATTGGCCCAAGTCTTCCTTAAGGCTTGAAAATTCCAGAAGCTCCTTTTCCTATAGTCTGTATATGTGTGCATGTTTATAAAAGGAAACAAATGTCACAGAAGCCTGTCTTGAGAGAAATTACATGAAAACAGACAAACAGAAGACTGGATTTATCAACAATCCACTGTCTAATCTTCCCAGAGACATTTTGTTCTGATTGTTGTAGAGGTAAGGACAAGAGGTGAGACAGCCAGCTCAAGAACACTACATCTACCTCTTCAACTCCCTTAAGGTAGGCCACTTCAGGGTTCCCCTCTCCACCCATCATCCTTGTGGACAGTCGCCAATCTTTCTCTTCAGTAATAACTCCACAGTGTATGTAAGAGAGCTCAGAAGCCATTAGAATAATACATATTCCAGAATAAGTGGAATAGAAACATGTGCATGAACTCATAAAATGTCTCTTTGTTTTGTTTCTGCTTAGTTTTTCTTTTAGTATGAATTAGGTTTTCTTGATTTGTGGTTCTGCATCATTTTCTAGCAGGAAAAAATTGCTTAGGTGTGTTTATTAGGCAACTAACCTCATGCTTTCTGGTTATTGTTATAGACTGGTTTTGAAGTGGCTGTAATTTTCTTTATTTCTCTTCATACACAACTACAGAATATCCTCCATCCAGTCAATGCTTAACTTTGATTTATGATGTGTGACCTAATCTACTGGTAAAGTTATCTACTCTTACAAGAAATACGTGCATACAGATTTACAAGATAAATAGTTTGTACTCAACAGCCACAGCTAGTTTTCCTGTACAGAACTCAGGGTATTATACTCAAACCATTCAGGAACCAAGCTCTACAAGAAACGTCTCCTTTAACAGCAACAAAATTATTTTCACTGTTGTTGTTATTGGTGAGTACCTGTCAAGTGTCATCCTTTGCTTGATACCAATCCTTGTGAAGAAAATATTGGCTATTTTATATTGTCACTATCAAAATGTAAATAAGAAATGTATTATCACTATAGAAAGTGAATGCACCCTGTGTCATCAGAAATCCATAGTTTATGCAAGCCTCTTTAAATATCAGTGGGATGAGGGTTGAATGTATTTAATATAAGGAGATTGGGGGCAGGGAACAAAATTGAAGCCACAAAATGTAAACATTAAAATAAAACAAACAAAAACAATAACAAAACAAAGTCTATATATATATATAAGTCTATATATATAAATTTTAATATATATATATATATATATATATATTTCCCTTCAGGCATCTAAAATGTCTTAAGTTAGTAAGATGACTTTCAACTTCTGGGGCTTTTTTCCCCTTGAATTTTAATAAAATAGTCATTTTGAGTGGTATCCTGAGGAGTGGAATTTATTTGTGTGTTTTACATATGTGTTCAAATTTATACTAGCTAAAATATTATTTTCTCTCATTTTAAAGCTTTCCTAAAATTATGACTGAATTGAAAATTAATGAAGAGTTTTATTCAGCCAGTTGTGGTGGCAAATGCCTGCAACCCCAATGCTTAGAAGACTGAGGCAATAGCATAGTGAGTTGAGAATAGCCTAACACATATAGTGAAACCTTGACTCCAAAGTAGTAGTAATCATATAATTAATATTGAGTATATATGACTAATAGTACATTTTAAAGTTATACATAATTATCGTTATTGGTATTATTTTCATAGTTTACTTTAAATCATTGTCTTGTCTTATGGAAGAAAGTCTAAGGAGTAACTGAATCACAGTGAGTTTAATGTCATTGCTTCTCTTGTCATCCTTTCTTTCCAAATAAAGTTTTAGCGGTTCTTAATCACTAACACATTCTATGTCTTAGTATTTCACTGATACAATTCAGAAAAGGATGTTATGGGTATACAGGAAAATTTTTAAATCTCACATAGAAAAAGGGCAATGTACACTCCTAGATTTCATGGGCTTGAGGAAAACATCAGTGCAGGTATAAATCGCTCCTTACAAGGACATTAAACTCCATGTGTTCCATTATGAGAAATTTTTTTCCTTTATTTTTTATTTCTTCAAGTTACATCTCAATCGCAGTCCCCTCCCTATTCCCCCCTCCAGTCCCACCCTCCCACCCTCAAACCCCCATCCTCTTCCCTTTTTTTTTTTCTTTTAAGTTTAAGGTATATCTTATTTCCCCCTACAGTTTCCCCTTTCAGTCCAACAAATGGCTCTTTCTCTTGTAATAACAAATACAATACAGTACAACAGAGGTAATTAGGCCACAGTTATGAGGGTTATATGCTTAACATACATTCCCAATGACCAGTCCATATGGTATTTGGTACCTGACTTTAACATTCTACTATCTAAACATCTCCATGAGTTTAAAAGTCTATATCTGACTCAACATTCATACTAACTTGCAACACAATTTTAAAAGTATCTTCTTAGATCTATAACACTCTCTTGACTCCTAAACAACTCAAAATTAAATTATGAGACTCTAGCTATCTGTTCCTCAACCACCTCAGAGACCTGAGAGGGATAAATATATCTGATTTTATAGGAAGTACAGGGCCTGCCAGAAATACATGTAATTGAGTATGTCCTGTTTGTATGGGGGTGTATACCATTTTGTGGTTAGGACTTCCTGAGCTTCTAATTAGCCAAATCTTGGGGCTATGCAGTGTTGAGAATGGAAGAGCCATGTATGGGCATGATATAGGTAGTTCATATGATCAAACCTTCCATTTTCATCTTCAGCCTTCAGGTAACCCAGGGAGATCATTGTCTTGTACTCAGGCTACCTTTGACTTCTGGTTACTTCAAAGTGAAACTATCACTGAATCTGAGTGGCAGTTATTATTTACCCAAAACTGAAGTGAGAATATGGGGCATGCCTTTTTAAATGGCGAAATGCTTGTCCACCTACAGAATTCTACACCTGGACTCTGAACTGAAGGCTCTAGGGATTGGTTTTACACTTAGGTGAGTTTCACTGGGAAAGATTTTTTAACAGAAGAAGGCAGTGTGTTCATTCAAACACATTCAACATATATTTGTTGAGTCTTAGCCTGTGAAATGTAGACTCTGAGCCAAGTCACTCTCTGGGAACTTTTCTGGGAGAGAAAATATTTTTATAGGAAATAATGATAAGCCCATGGTGATTAGCAAGTTCTTAACAGCTGAGACTTTAAAGAAGTGTGGTTTCCTGCTCAAGTTTTTCATCTGGAAGTAAAGTCTGGAAAAGTCCAAGGAGTAAAGTGAACAGTTAATTCCATGCCATCTAGTCAGGTCCAAAAGATTTAATTAGAAAAAAAAAAAAAAAAAACAACTGCTGGAAACATGAATTAACCCATTCTGAAGTACTCCCAAAGGTCCACAGTTTCCAATGGTGATCCAAACCTGTAGTTGTATAGAAGTTTCCATCCTGCTTTTTCCTTGAATTTCAATGAGAATGCCTTTCACTCTCTTCCTGAGCCCTTTGGCTGGGTTAAATGAACCTTATACAGATCTTCCTGCATCTCACCACTTCCGGGTACCTTTGATGCGAAAGTTGATGACCTTGAACTCAGCAGAACGCCTGCAATTAAATTACATATGAGGCAAGAATAAGTACATTTTTGTAGTAAACTGTAAAGTTGAAAACATGCATTTCAGTGAACCTGGATGAGTCTCTCTTTTTTAAAAGTTATCAGTTCTCTAAATATTTTCTTAGGAAGTCTGCCATCAAATGTGATGCCTATTCTTGGTTGCTAACCTACTACATCTGGAATTAAATAATACCAAAAGAGGGAGAGCCCAACGGTGAGGGATTTTTGCTTAATTTGAAGTGGGAAGATCCATTTCGAATCTGAACCTTTGAGGAAAACCTGTCTTTAACTCAGATCATTTGAGCTGGAAAAATTTCGCCTCTAATCTGGACCATACCTATTGCTGGAAACCTATATAAAGACATGAACGAAGGAAGCATTTTCACTTCGCATGCTTGCTCTTGCCTCAATAGCAAGCCCATTCCTGCACTGGCATTAGAACCTGCTTCTTCAGGATTCCAATGTATACTAAAGACCAGCTGAGATATTCACCCTTGTAGGCTGAGCAACTGCTGGATTCAGAGCTGAACCACAGCCTTTAAGTCATACTAATTATATATACATATATGCATATATACATATGTACATATACATGCATACACATATATGCACATATACACATATACATATATATGCATGAAGGCAGAGAAAAAAAGAAGCTCTAGAGAAACTGACTAATACACCAAGTTCCACTGCCACTTAAATCATTATCTGCTTTTCTTTGTCAGATAACAAAAGACAGTGCTTTGCTTGGTTTTTGTTTGTGTATTAAAGAATCTTTGTCTGCCTAAATTTGACACATTGCATCTCTCCTAGTTACCCTTTTTTGATTATAAGCTGGATTTTTCTTTATTTCTCCTCAGAATGTCTACTTACAAATTATATGAAATGATCAGCAAAGATGGCCTTGAGTGAGGGACATGCTGTTTATGTGTGTGCCCTTCAGCTCAGGGCAGATTAAATTTTAATCCATTAATTAAGTCATTAGCTCCTTTAGGATAGGAAATACATCTGCTCACACTCTCTCTCTCTCTCTCTCTGCCTTCTATTTTTTCCTCATTGTACTTTGTAGATGCTTAGTAGATTGCATTGTGGGAAAGGTGCTGGCATCCTTTGAAGAAATAGTAGTATAATAAAAATAAAACCCCTCATTCTCTTTTCACATTTTCTAATCCAAACTCTATATCTTTCTATCAATCATTCTTATGGTTCCTCTCAGATCCCTTCATTTCAATAGTATTCTTCCCCTTAAAAGAAAAGAAAAAACAGAAAAACAAACAAAAAACAAAACAAAAAAATGTCAATTTTCAGGGGAAAATCTCATGCCTTCCCCTGGCTTTATTTACTATGTGTGCAGGTGACAGCCAGCCCACTCCATCAATCACAGAGATAAATTCCCATGAGTTTCCCACGTGCCTCAATCTATTATTCCCCGACCATTCCATCTGAGAGATTTATCAATGAAAGGGTGTTTCAGAGAAACCTAACAATCCTTGCATCGAGGGTCACTCAATCATTCAGACAATCCAAAGCATCACATTAGCGAAGTCTTTCGATGCATGGAATAATGCAAAGAGACAAATAATAAAATTCACACCAAACTTGCTCTAATGGGAAACCCATGAACTGTAGAGGTTAAAAACACGCGCTTTGAATCAACTTATATAGGTTCAAACCACAGCCCACTGACTGCCGGCTGTGCGCTAGGAGATTGAATCCATTTCTTCATACTGAAAAAAGAAGCAACCTTCCCTCTCCCAACCCCAAATGAATCCATCATTGCAAAAACTAGTGATGGGATAGGGACATAGTTCAGCTGGTTGGGTACCTGGGTTCAAGCTCCAGTACTTCATTAAAAACAAAAACAACAATGAAACCCAACTGGGTGTGTGGAGCATGCACCCAGAAGAGCAGCATTCTGTAAGTGGAAAACAGGGAGAGGATAAGAAGATGATGGTCACCCTAAACTTCTTAGTGAGATATAGGTCACTGTGCATTCTGGGCTACTTGAAGCCTTGTCGCAAAACAAAACCAATAAAAAGCCAAAGAAGGAAATTGGTCTTCCAGGTTGACAACTACATTTACTCATAAGGTCTGCCAAATAGTCAATCTCACTGTAGAAAAGTCTGTAATTACAGACAGAGATGCTTTTAGTTAAGTCACAGATTCCAAAAACGTCTCTTGTGTCCAGCGAGTGCATCCTGCCAGACCCAGAACTCCTATACCACCACATGCAGTCTTATCACCACACTTTGAGTTTTGAAAGATTCAAAAAAAAAAAAAAGTAGTCTGGATCATAGGTTCCATGCCACCCACAGGTTCCATGTCATCTAGATCTTACGCCAAAGAAGCTTTTGATTTTAGGTCCAACTTGATATTTTCAAATCACTTCTTAGTTCAGTGCCATACTAAAGTTAATAATTGATACTGAGTAATTTCTGTAGGAAATTCTGTAGTAAGAGATACACTATAGTCCCTGGCACAAATACTCCTTCATCAGAGGATGTGCATGGTAGTGTCCTTTGGACATACTTCCTGGCTAGGCAATGGTTACCATCCTCCTGTTTCAAATGAGCAAGAATTCAAATGGACTTTTCCTCTGGTTTTGAAAACACTAACATCTGGCCACTCCTTTGACATCTCTCTTATTGGGCCATTGAGAACTCCCTGCTTTGCTCTTTGCTCTGAAGGCCACATTTGGACCAGCTGTGCTAACATGATGGTCCTTGGCACCTGGCTAGGACATTCCTCATGGGCCACTCTTTATCTAGGTGACGACAAAGCAGAGCAAATATTGAACAGTTCAAACTGTTAACACTGAATAATGTAACCTAAAAGATTATAAATTCAGTATTTAATGGACTGCACAGAGCTAAGAGCAGTTCTTCCATCGTGAGAGAATGCCTAACAATTTTAGTTGGATTCTGACGATGTCATAAATCTGGATGCCAGCATTTTAAAAGTAATACACAAACTGTCAAATATTAACTAAAAATCACCGTCCATGATGCAAGTGGTAATATATCAAGGTAATGTCACTACCAAGAAAACCTTAAAAGCTAAAATCCAAGACAGACAGGACACCAAATCTATCAGTTGGACTTTATGTGATTTATAATTGACATTATAACTGGGTTACATATACTCTTCACAAGTCCCCAAAGCTAAATATCCCTGGGAGATAATGTATACAGCCCTGTATGATCACCTATCAACTTCCTTTACAATGGAGGCAATCTGCATGATGAAAAGGTGTCCAAGTTATAATTAAAGACCCATGTGATTCAAACTGTATTCAAATTATATACATTTCTAGGTTGGACCAATGATAGAATTACACCCTACCTTGAAATCAGTACTAACAAAAGTTAACTCTCGTTTACTAGTTTTCAAGAAATAATTTTCCATGTAAAACTAATTAAAAACCTTTTTAATAGAAATAGTAAATCTAATAAACATTTATATTTCAGATTTAATTCTTTTCATTCTTATTTATATCAATAATATGACATAAATACCCCATTAATAATTTCAACATAAAAATTAAATATAACACTCAGCTGATTACTCTTGACCTAGAAAAGAAACCTAAAATCTCCAACAGAATATTAAGTATTTCTAAAATACTCTGCTCATTTTATAAACATTCTAACTTCCAATATTTATATGTAAACCACAGCCACATAATTGATTGACATTTCTCTAATGGTTTCTTTTACATGTGTTTCTTCTGATTGAATAACTCGTACTCTTTTGTCAACCAGAAAAATTCCAAGCTGTCCTCTAAATGCCCACCTGGCTACAATTGACACAGCTTCTTGCTTCTTCTGTCTATGAGCAGTGCCTGGATCAGAGCATCCACCTCCCTGTGCTGGCCTTGGACCATATCGCAGTGACAAGTTCTACATTATCTTGCATTTGCAGTGCTAAAAATGAGTTCTGGGAGTCAATGAACAGCAATAATACTGTATATTTTAATGGATCATCCCCAGGACTGCTGTTTGCATCAATACAGGTCACAGTTTAGAAACAGTATGGACAATGTAGTGTCAGTAGAAATGTTAGAGTTCTAAAGTGTACACATTAAACCACTAGTTCTCGTGGTATGTAAATCACACATGCAAACATTTTCATATTCTCTTAATAAATTTGAATTTCTTTTGGATACTCACACCTTTCTCTTCAGTTATAGAATTCTAGTAAATGAGAGTAAAGGAGATATTTTTGCACTAACTGAATTATCTCCTTAATAAGATAATGGACTTTATCACTAAAGGGCTGCCACAAAGCTCGGTTAACTTTGCCCACCTTTTTGAATACTGATTACAGAATATCGTAACTTACCCTTTTTCTACTACTTATCTCTTCTTTCCAAGGCCACATAGAACCTAAGTATGTTTTCTATGATACGTTGAGTTGTTTCCCTTCCTCAGAACCTACCTCCCTTTCCCCTGTGGTTGAATGTGATACCTCCATGAAAAACGCAGAATGGAATGGCTTTCTCTCTTTCCCTCTCCATTTCTCTCTAGGTAGACGCCGAGATTTACAGCTTGCCTGCTCTGTCATTTTGCCTTCGGATTCTAATAAAACTATACTCAAGCTTCCTTCTGAGTCAATTCTTAAATTCTCTTATAAATAAGACTAGAAACACAAAGAAAGGACTCCAATTTCTCTAGTACTACCCAACAACCCAAAATAGGTCATACAAGAAAATTTCCAAAACTTCAGAAGTTTGACACACAGAGGGCAATTTCTCATGTTACCTCTTGGGTACAGGTCAGCAAATGAATCCGTTCAACACTGTCCATCAGGGAACAAGACTCACAGTTTCCATCTTGATCCATCACTCTACTGTCATTGATGCATTAAAAGCAGAATGTTACAGATGTGTACTATCTTAAGCTTAGAGTTTTTGCTCAAATGCAGCACACACTTTTTCTCTTTCTCTAACCAACGAAAATTATGTGGTCACACCTAATGTCAAAAGTCAAAACAAAATCTGTATTTAATAGGTGTTACTAATGAAAATGAAAAAAAATATATGTGTTTTTATTGACGGGCATGGGTGTTTTTTTTAAATTATTTTCCATCTGGCTTTTCTTATCCCATTTAATGACTTAAACTCCTTCTTGGACTACTGTAATACTCCATGTAGCTTCCCTGCTTGCACTTCTTTATCCTCCTTTTGTATTTAGACTTTCTCTAGAAAAATCCCCAAAACCTTCCTCTCCATCAATGATGAATAGTCACTCAAAAGTACACCTGTTTTCCTTCTTCACAAGAAGATTTAATTTAAAACTTGGTGATTCTGTACCTGACCAGCATTTTGGAGCCCAATTTATTCCTCCACTGTCTCTTCATCTTCCATTCATTTCATATTTCGTGAGTACTTCATAAAAGACAGACTCCTCCTCAAAAGCTACTGTGGTTCCTGGATATTACAGAACTTATCAGACACAGAGAGAAAATGATGACATTTCATTGTGATGAGGTTAGTGCTACACAAGTGTAGTCCCATGATGACACCAAGGAGGAAGCAAGTTTGATGGAAGATCAGTGAAAGCATATCTGAGCAAGGTATACTTACGATGGTTTAAGAATTTTTAATACGTGTGTTCCAAGAAAATACAGTGAGAATGGAGGGATGGGTGATGGATGAGGGTTCATCCTTAAAGAGGAAATAGCATAGGTAAAAAAACAAATCACATCATGATAATTTGTGTTACAACAAATACTAATAGTGCTGAAAGCTGGAGTAAAAGAAGGAAACAATAAGAGGATGGGAATCATTTGGATATGTAGGAGATACATCTGTTAAGAGATATTGACACCAAGTGAGACATGAAAGAAACTTAACTGTTACTATTAAAGAACCTGGCTTTTTATTGTTTAGTATCGCATGGTTTTAAGCAGGAAATAGCCATCAGGAAAGGCCATTTTACTGTTAATGTGAGAGCAGAATTTGAAGGTCATGGAGATTAGATAATCACTGTATATGATGTTTAGTTTTGCATTCTGCTTGGCTGAACCAAGGGATTGGAAATATTATTATTATATAGGCAAATATTAATTAGGGTGCTTATGTGAGAATATTTTATAAGAAAGTAATATTTAAACTGATAAGAATAGATACTACACTTGATCTTAGCCAAAAGGAGGAGAAGCTCATCCTGAGTGAGCTAACCCAGACTCAGAAGGATTCACATGCCATCTATAGTTGGATTTCAGCTATATAGTACATGATGTCTATACTACAACCAACGCACCAAAGGGAACATGGACATAGACTTTTTGTTTGTTTGTTTGTGTGTGTGTGGTTTTTGTTTTTTGTTTTTTTAGTTTTCTCTCCCTGGCAATGAGACACTTTTCACTGGTGGTACTGCCTTTTAGGCCCCCAGTGTATGAGGAGGCTTTTGGCCCTCATATGACTTCTGAACTGGGGCAGCGGACTGTTATGTAGAGATACTCCACTCCAGAGGAGTGGGATGGAAGGATTAGGGGGTAGAGGGTGGGAGGGAGGGGCTGGGAAGGGAGGAAAGAGGACAATATGATGGAGATGTAACTTGAAGCAAAAAATAAATAAATTTAAAAAAAGAAAGTAATATTTAACCTCTGGGTTTTGAATATTTTGAGTAAAGAATATTATTCTTTCTAATGTAGGTAGAACCCACCCAATTAGATAGAGATCTGAGTGCATAAAATGACTTACCTTTCTTGAAAATTTGAGTATTTCAGAATGGTTACCTATGAATATTCATGTTCAAATCTCCTGTGTCATTGACTTACTAACACTTTGAAAATCATGGTTTACCATTTTCCATAGATATCTCCTACCAAGTCTCTCTTGCTGTCTTCCCCCTCTCTTTTTCATTCTCTGTCTGTCTTTCCATATGCATTTTTAATTATTCCTCATTTATTTTTCTGGATAACTCTGACAAGCTCAGACTTTGATACTAAGAGTTGTTCTAGAGTCTTTTGGCTAAATCTTTTTAATTGGTTTAGAGTTTCAAGAATTGGCTTCTTCCTGATTTGATTATAGTCAAAGACATTAATTACTCTTATTCTCAGAATTAAAGAAAGCCCTGACAAACCATATATCAAAAGAGGTACACAGAATACCCACCCCAGCATATACATTGTAAATTGAATACTTATAAGAGTGGATAATTTGAATGACATGTACAGGATACAACTGAACTTTTTTTTCCTAGAATAGTGAATATGGCGGTTTTAGGTAGATAGATAGTTATTAGTGGG
The DNA here is from genome assembly GCA_907164525.1 of Lophiomys imhausi. NCBI lineage: Eukaryota > Metazoa > Chordata > Mammalia > Rodentia > Muridae > Lophiomys > Lophiomys imhausi. The sequence continues at coordinate 4,024,778 of CAJQZJ010032499.1, read as the reverse complement.
CTAATAAACTCTTTCCACACTATGTACTTTTGATCTCATTTCCTGTTTCCCTGATAACATTAGAAAGGGAAACATTAGAACTACCTCTTAGGATTTAAAATACTCTATTTTATTCAGGGCTGTGCTAAATCTTCATAAAGAATGATTACTTCCTCCTGATCCAAAAATGGACTCTGTGTTCTCTGGCCCTGGGAAGGGAGATAATCTGATATCTGGATCTGCCCCAATGATCAGAATATTGTATTGTATTAATCTCCCTAATTAAGAGTTAGTCTAGGTGGGCCTGTCAATTTCTTGGAAAGGAGACAGCCTTTCAAGAAGTCTGGTAAGGATATGGGAGGAATAATTATCCCTTTAATAAAAGAATATAATTATACTACTTAGAAGTCTGGTAAGGTTGTTCAGAGTTTTTAACTGATAACCCTGCCAGTCTGATTTTGAGTTTCAACTCAAAGAACATGACTTTTTGTTTTTCTCCTTTAATGTATTTTTTTTATTTGATTTTCATGCCTATCTTAAAAGACATGATTCTCCTTTGCTCCATTCACCTCTCCACATCTTTTGGGATTTTGGATTTAGTCAACCTTTATACCTTTATGCCTAACCTTTTTTTTTTTCTTTTCCACCCCACTGGGAACAGCAGCTGCCAGGATTAAGAGCCTGCTTGGTTTTGTTTGTTTTTTGTTTTTGTTTTTTTAGCTGTAATAAAACAGTCCTCAAGCTTTCTTCTGAATCTTTTTAAGTTTTTTTATCCATGTAACTAAGAGTGTAGGAAAAAAACTAATTAAATTGTTTAACCAGTATTTATATTATCTTTAATTGATTTGGCGGTGTAAATCCTTAACCTGCCATTATAAATGAATACACACAGAAACCAGGTGGATCTTAACAAGCCTAGGCCTGGGTTGTGCAATCCTATCCCATCTAAGCTAGCTCTTAATTCTATTACTCAAATATGACCATATATATATATATATATATATCCCCTTGGACTGCCATTCTCCACGATATGCCGATGTTTCTGGCCATGTGGAATAAGATTCTTGTTCTAACCCATGGTGTGTGTCCTCTTTCTTCCTGCTCCTGGCTGGAATACATTAATCCTCTGTCTAAAGCACAGGCTTCCTGTTCTAATCTCAGGAAGTCCCACCTTTCTCTGTCTTTGCCCAATCTCAGGCCTCTTCATTTATTTAACCAATCAGAGTCAATGTAACAGACAGTAAACAGGACAAGTTAACATTTAGAATGCTTAACACTACCCCATCATAAGAGTTTATAAAGAGCACCCTATTTTCCCCAGTAACAGTGGTATGGACAACTTTGCCACACTAATACCACTGGAAAAAGTAGAGAAAAGGGGGATTTGAATTTCCAGCTAACTACTGAGTGAATGACCTGAAAGTTGCTGTGTTTGCCAAGAAAGAGATATGTATCTATCTCCTTTAGCTGCATAACTGGGTTTGTTGAAAAGTAAATTCCAAATATGACCTGCAAATTGCTGAATGTAAAACAAATTTAAATCCAAACCTTTCTCTGGAATCTGTGAGAGCTGTGTAAGGACTGTTTTCTTCAGACCATAAGTTATCATGGAAATTTCAACTACAGAGTTGGAAAACTTAAGTGCAGATGGAGTCATTGGACCTTGGAGTGACAGGGTCAAGTGTCACCACTCCATGCCAAAGGCAAGTTAGGCATGGTTACTATAATGGATAGAAGAGTCAAAAGAGCAACCAGAAGAGTGTGACTTGCACAGAATTTAAGTGCTGGCTGGTTGACCATGCTGCTCCTAGAAGCAAAATAGGAAACCTACTAAATTGTTATTTGATCTGTATAAGCAGAAAAATGGTTGGTGAAGTGAAAAAATCTAATGTGAATTACGCAGAGAGTCAGGACCCCTCAATCCATTCCCAAACTTCAGCCAGTTTACAGAACCCAGATCTCATCAGAAGGAGGAGGCTGAGTCTCCTTGAGGAAGGACTCTAATGCACTGCCAACAATGTACACTATTAATCTGTCTTGCAGCCTTCTCCAAAGTGACTTATAGCCTTTTCCCAGGGTAGCTGTGCACTGGGGGAATGGAAAGAAGCTTTCAGAGATTATTGGACACCGGCTCTAACCCAGTCTGTTTCACAATGAGCTGAAGAAAGAGACTGGAGTAAAAAGATAACCATGCCTAGGCATGTGAAGTGATGATGTTCAGAATAATGGATGTGGTTCTTTGAAGTTTTCAGCTATAAATCTGCAAATTATCACTGGAGAAATGATGGCTTGAATTTCCCGTTTTGGCATTCCATGATATTACTAGTAAAGTGTTGGACACAGAATTTCATCTATGTTCAATGAACAGAAGAATGAATAAATGAATCAAAGAAATTATGAGCCTCAGATGAGAAAAGCTGAAGCAAGGGTAAAACTGTGTCATTAACCAGTTTTTGATATTTGGGATTAAAAATTCATCTCATAGAAAAGAAGGATGCAGTATTATTCTTTGCCACTTTCATTGATACATATCTACAGATCACATTAGAGTTAGCTAGCCAAGATCCAGTAAATTAATAGCAGCCTTTCAGCAGCTGCCTAGAACTTCAACTACTAGCAATTTAACATGTGTAGACTGATTTAAAGTTTAGAGTTCACTTAACACACATTGCCTCCTTCAGTACTCCAAGAATGTTAAAGGCTTAGGATTTAACGCATCTGAAAACAGCCCAAGAAACATGAATTGACTTGCCAAAGTCAGCACACCATGAAGAAGAGGGTCTTGAGTCAAGTCTGTGTTTGCCAGAGACATCCTCATGTTTTCACCAAACATGAAAGGAAACTTTGATTACTGACCCAGGGATTTACATCTGGGTTAAAACTCAAAGCTCTCTGGAGGAAGTGCAATTCCCTTCAGCAAGATCATAATGCAGATGACAATAGTGACTTGCAAAGAGTAGAAATGGATGTGATCTGATGACACTTAGGAAAATGTGGCCCAGCGTGCCCACAACTGTTATGTCACAGACACAGAGACACAGGACTTCCAGGTAATTACATCTTAAACATAGAGGGCTGACAAAAATATACCTAGCTCCAAAACCAGAATATTTGATCACATTGAGAACCCCGAGTTTGTGAATTAAAAAATCTGTTTCTATTGTGGGATGGCTCAGCATTTAATCCTAGAACTTTCTGTTTATTCTAAACAAGTGGTCATGCTGTGAACACAGCTTTAATCCAACAGTTTTCTGAATACAGGATTAAATAAAGTTAACCCTAGGTCAAGGGGCAGAGCAAGAAACCAGCTGAGAGGGATTAAACAGAAAGGAGGGACAATGAGCTGAGGGGTATTTAAGACAAAGTGGAGAAGGAGTTAGGAGTTCTTCTTTTGGATTTTGTCCTTCAGAGTTCTCCCTCCTTCAGAAGGTTTGCTCCTTCAGGTTTTTTCCTTCAAGGCTCCTTCCTGTTGGTTCTTCTGAGCATTTGGGTTTTTCAGCATTTTAGGTCTGGACTTTTTCCTCTAGGGTTTTCAGCTGAAGAGGAACATCAGCTGGGTGCTTTCTCTTCCTCTCTGAGCTAGCAGGCTTTCACTCCAGTGTCTGGCTCCTGAGTTGTCATTGGTAAAATCAAATAATTGGGATATTTTAGTTTTATAAAACAACAATCTAGGGGATCAGAGACAGCCTGACTCTTCTCAAGTCTCATAGGTCCACAGACCCCATATATCATATTAACTACACCCAGCATTCTGCAAAAGCCTCCATTTGATTAGTTACCACAATATGTACTCTGGACTTCTCAGGCACCTGCCCTCCCAACCCATAGCACATTGAAGCTTCCAACCCAATTTGGTAGAGACCATTATCTATTTCTTTGTGGTGCAAGTCTTCCTTCTCCCTGTCTTCTCCTAGAGACCTTAAAGGAAGAAACGACATCTCAGTCTGAGGAGGCTAATACTTTGTTTCAGACTATTACCATATTCTTAGTTCTTGCCTAAAGAACAATTGGACTCAGCATGCCCTCTGCCTCTCTCTCCTTCCTCTTTCCTTTCTTCTCTCCCTTCTCTTCTCCTCTCCCTCTTTAAAATCTGACATTAGTCATATAAAATATTGGCATCATCCTTAACTGGTATTCTTGATTAGAACAAAAGACAATCAGTGGACAGAAAACAAAAATGTAAATAAAACCCTTGAAACCTGCACCCTTTCATCAGAGGTGACCCAAAGTTGAGTACAATATCATTTGAGTTCAGTACTATAATCAATGGTCAGTACTAAACCATTTAGTACTACCATCATGGTAACACCATGTTGTTTCAGATTTCTGGAAAGGGCTGATATCTAGATTCGCTAATGATAAGGCAAAAGTGGGCTTTTGCTCAAAGGCCTCTAAATCTGTCAATCCTTATAACACTAAGAAGTAAGCTAAAGAAAACAGAACTGTTCTATTATGACTTAGTTGTATTCTTATTAAACCAAAAATATTTCCTAAAGTATTGATAGAGTTCTTTAACTGGTAAGAAAAAAAAATTCATTATGTATTTCCCAACAAGGAGGATTAAAGGCTCTGAAACTATAGCCAAGGGAAAAATGTTATAATTGTGGTAAATATTTGGCCATTATGTTTTCACGAGAAACTCAAAAATCCTAGACACTATGTTTGGCTCATTCAGGAGACTACAGACATCTGCTGGGAGACAAAACTGTCAATTATAAGTCAATCTGCCTTTTCATTCTATTCCAGAGGTGGCATCTTTTCATTATTATTTATTATAAATATTATTATTATCATTATTATTATTAAAAGCAGGAAGTTTTTGTTACAATCTGCCTGGTGACCTTATTCTCAGGATCCCAAGACACAAGGGTCTCTAAACTTAGGTGTGAAACATCAAGCCAACCTTTCCTTGAAAGGGTCATTTAATAAAACAATACATTCCTGGGAAGTGGATCTTGATTCGGCATGAATACAACAAAATGAAGGTTTCTTTCAGTTCAAGTGTGTTTTAGGCTAAGGAGAGAAATCATGGCAAAGAGAAACTACTAAATGGAGATATGCTTGTCCTTTTTCTGCTGGTGAAGAACATTTAAAGGGAGACATGGGAGGTTTTATAAAGAAGGTTTCTTGAAACATTAAAAGCAAAATGGCCAATTTAATAACTTCCTATTAAACCACATGAGAAGAAGGAGGGACCATTGGGAACCTTAGCAGAGATATTTTAATGGGAGAGGGAGTGACCCTGAAATTGTGACCATTAATGTCCTAATGGGAGTGAATTAGCCTTTGCTTTGGCCTGATTCCAGCCTAGAAGAGTCACCCTGCTTCCCTGAATTCTTCCTGGAGTCTTAGTGGAAACAGTTACCTATATTTTGCCTTAAAATAGTTAAGTTGCCTTTCTGTGGACCGTTCAGAAACTGTCATGTTCATCAACAGCAGAGGACATGGGAATTGTTTTTTAAATAAACACCTCTCATGAGAGAAGAGAGATTTTTCACACATGGAACAGTGTATGGGTCAGGCCTAAGGACATGTCTGAGGAGTGGCAGAGGGCTAATGACTATGGTTCTACAGTTCCATTTATATGATGTAAATAGTGTTTACTGGAAGAATTATTCCTCTTGGCCATTAGTGACCAGAAATAAGTGAAAATGAATTTGAACTTTCCCAAATGCAGCTGCTTCCTCTCTTCAGTTTCGTGCAATCTCATCTTACACTTTGTAATGGTGACCCAGTCTTAGTAAATAATTTCACACACAGTGACTGTCATAGCTGAGAATGGGGTGAGGATCTGGGGTGGGGTATGTATGATAGGGTGGGCTGGAGATTATATGGCACTTGGTAGTATACTTTTGTAGTATGTATATAGAAAGTCCTGGATTTAATTCTCAGCCCTGGATAAAACAAAGATATACTAGAAACCAAGCTAAACCAACCAAACAGATAAACAGAACAGCTGAGGTTAATGACACACACATATATTCCTAGCACTTGGGATGCAAAGACAAGGGGTTCTGGAGTTCAAAGTCCATCTCAGTTACATAGTTTTTTGAGGCCAGCCTAGGCAACATGAGACCCATCTCCAAAACAAGAGAAATACATTAAGTGCATATTTTATAGACAAAGAGCTCACTGGAGTCTGATTCATAAATTAGTTAACCCTTTTCAGATAAGTATGAAAACACCTTTTTGGAAAAAAATGTTCGAAGAAAATGAATGGGCCAATACTGAACGGCACCTGATTTTATTCAAGGAAGCAAAATGGCTGCAGGGTTTAGGAAGGTGAAGTTCAATTTTAAGATGTCTTCCCTCTTGCGTTTGATTCTATCCTCCAGCATGGGGCATCTTATCAGAGAAGTGTCCTGACTCTGTTTCCTTCTTCTCTCTGCCTCTCTTAGCCATCCACAGGCATGTCTCTGGTCCGTCCCCATCAATGAGGCTGACAGCTTATCTCTTGATAAAGAACAATTATCTAACCTCAGTCCTTCATGTTATTCCTAGCCACAGTGTCATACCACTGGATCATCAACTGTGCCATTCATTTCAAGAATTCAGTACTCGTCTGTCAGAGAAACGGGGCCAAACCGCTGAAGACTGATGGTGTAATGTATGGAGAGAAAATGGGAACTGTCCAGACAGCCACTGGTATGTCATTTCTTAGTTTTAGAAGCTGTGGGCCCTGCACTTCCTATATAATCAGGTATATTTATCCCTCTCAGGTCTCTGAGGTGGTTGAAGAATAGATAGCTAGAGTCTCATAGTTAAATTTTGAGTTGTTTAGGAATCAAGAGGGTGTTCTGGATCTAAGAAGATGTTTTTAAAATTGTGACACAAGTTAGTATGAAAGCTGAGTTAGATATAGAACTTTAAACTCATGGAGATGGTTAGATGGTAGAATGTTAAAGTTAGGTGCCAAATACATATGGACTGGACATTGGGAATGCATGCTAAGCCATATAACTCCCATAATTGTGGCCTATTTATTTCTGTTGTTTTGTATTCTATTTATTGTTATAAGAGAAAGAACCATTTGTTGGACTGAAGGGGGGAGCTGCTGGGGGAAAATGATCTACCTTAAACTAAAAAAAAAAAAAGGTAGAGGATGGGGGGTTGAGGGGGAAGAGTGTGGAAGGGTGGGACAGGAGGGGGGAGTAGGATTGTGATTGAGATGTAACTTGAAGAAATAAAAAATAAATTATAAAAAAATAAAAATAAAAAAAGAATTCAGTACTCAAGTAATTTCAGTTTCTAGTCTTTGCCATCTAAAATCAAGGTTCATGCAAAAATGTCATATTAGTAATAGCCCTAGTGGACCTTGCAAAGGCTATTGAGAAGAACATAATATGCCACTACCAAAATTTCCCATGTTAGTGTCAGGGCTAAAAGTATTTGAGGATAAACAAATGCAAAAAGGGTTCTCTGACCTTCTCTCAGTCCAAAATCAGGGTATGGGTGTCTTTTGTGTAAGTGTGTATCTTACCATGAAGAAAAGAGGGACGCATCCTTGGAGATAGAGTTGATACTGAGATATGTTCACTTAAGTAACTCACTAAATTAATCCCTTATCTTCCACTAGTTCCTTCTTTCATTCTCTAGCCATTTCTTTATTAAATGTTGTTCTGTGAAGCCCAAATACTGTTTCCTTTGTTAAAGTGGTGTATGAATTTCTTGGCGTACCATTCCTTTGAATCTTACTTTTCCCTTGTGAACTCCAAAGCACACAAAGATTATTGACAATTAATTGCATGGTTTTCCTTCTACTAATGCATGTTTTGCTAGCTTAATTCCTAAAACTTCAGGTACTAAACCAAAGACAGTGGAAGAAGAGTTCTTCATTCCCAAGACCCCCAGAAGTTAAGTGTCAACACTGTTAACTTTGGGTCAATGTTAAGAAAACGATAGAAATATGACTGGGACTTTAAAGCTTATGTATAGTAAAGTAGTATTAAAAGGAATTTTCCTGATGGCTATGGATACTAAAGCAGATTCAAAGCAATGTATATCTGCATGTTATTATATTGAATGGGAAGAAAATATTTCCAATAGACTTTGGATTCCAGTATGTCCTATTAGGCAACTCTTGCCTATTTACCTCAATATCTATTATCCACTCCCTCCTTATTCTTAATTCCTTAATCTCTTATGGCAGTTAAGGGTACTCTTCTCAAATCTCTGTAGCCTAGCTGTACTGAAGGGAGGTGTCTAGGTAGAGATTAAGAATGCCAAGAAGAAACTGATTTGGCTATATAGATTTTTCTGTTCCTGTCTTTCTTTTGGGATGAATATGAAATGTCTGAAGAAGGAAATCCATCTTACTACCATAAAGTTAAAGCTTTTGATGGTAGACAAGGTTAAAGAAGTTTCATTGGGGGAGTTTTCGCTTTGCAAGTATGAGGAACTGGCGTTGACCTCTCAGCAACCATGTAAATAGTTAGGCATGGCTGCTGCTGCCCTGGCAGTGAGAAAACAGGTACACTGTCGTACTTCACTGGCCAGCCGGTCTGTGAACTGACTACTTTTGTTAAGCAATAAGTTAGAGAATGACAGGCACTCACCCTCCCTTGGTTTTCCATACCCACATCGTAGATTCATGTGCCACACACTACACACACACACACACACACACATGCACGCACGCACGCACGCACGCACACACACACACACACACACACACCTAGAAGGATGAAGAACCTAGTGTTCAATGACTTCCTAGAGCAACTGTACTCAATTTGGTGACCTTCTTTTTTTAATTTTGTTGTTGTTGTTGTTATGAAGGAAAATATGTCCTTTGACTTCAGGGATTTTGGTGTGTGAAGCCATTGCGATTCTTGTGAAGCTACATAAACAACTTCAAAAGATTTTAATATCGGTGAGGCATATCTAGGTTTGGTGAAAGCCCACAAACTCCTAATGGATTTGACTTTAAAGCTTTAAAATTTCACCTTCTACTTCTCTGTAGAAGCATACACTGGATAAATGAATTAACCTCACCTTAACCATGAACCTATAAAAGGAAAGATACAAAAGAAAAAGACTTAGTTAATAAACACTTTAGTGACTTGCTTTCTTTAACTGTCAAAGAGCTATAGGAAACTATTGATCTCGATCTAAATTAAAGTGCATTGAGTATTATTGCCTGTGCATGTGTGGTTTATATCTATATGCATGACTGTGATATGTGTGTGTCTGTGCATGTGTGTGTACTTCCATGTACACATGTGGAGGCCAGTGGAAGAGGATGGGTGTCCTACTGTGTGTCCTCTCTGCTTTATTTTTTGAGACAGAGTCTTTAACTGATCATAGAACTAATTTGGTGGACAGCAACTTCACAAAATCTCCTGTGTCCACTAGGGTTAAAGGCATATGCAACCATACATTGCTTTCTAGTTCAGTTCTGGGATCTTAACCCAAGTTCCCAAACCTGTGTAGCATGTTCTCTTACTCACTGAGCCATTTCTTGATTTCGTGGGGAAAACATATTCCTATGATAGATAATACACCCTTTTCTACTGTGAAAGATTTCTCATAGTAACAGGCACAGACAGCTCCAAGTGACCCTTCTGGATTAGGACAATTGTGGATACACACTGGGATTCCAGACTGTGATATACTACATGAGGTGTTCCTTTAGCATATTTGCACAAAGAAATACTATTAAACTGCTGGGATAAAAGAAACTGTCACTAGTCCTCTCTATTAATGCTCTTCAACTGTGATAATTCCTCTGGATCTAACAAAATGCCTCTGAAGAATGAAATTTGAAGAACTTGGTACTCTATATTCTTCAGGTTTTCTTATTCCCTCTGTGACTGAGGCTGTTCTAGACCAGAAACACTATATAGAATCTAAGATGGTGGAAAAGCTAAAGGAAGAGGAAGCTATTGCCTTCTTCTCAGTATACTGAGTTTGTACTCAGTACAAATGTCAGTGGCTCCTAACATTTGCTCAACCGGACCGTTTGCACAGTAAGCCCGACCTTGGCTCAGTAGGGTTCCCTGCACAAGTCTACTTCCTCCAAGAAGCTCCCATAAGGCTTTGTAGCTAGGGAGCCTGCTTTGCTGTCTCCCTCTCCCTGGAAGAGACCTTATGTATCAGTAAGCATTACGGTCCAGAGACTGTTTGCCAGAGTTGATGAAAGAGGACAAAGTTTTCTTGTTTGTAATTTCACCAGAACGCTGTCCTGATACAGCTAAATGCACGAGAAGGATGGCTAGCATCCAGCGTGCATCCTCATTCCCAGCAGGGAGCTCATAAGAAGCCCACCTTCTGGTGTTACTTTAGAGAGGGCTGCAGTAGCTGTCGAGCAGTCACAGACGGCAACTCTTACACAAGAGTGGAAAACAAATTCCAGATCCGGATGGAATCTTCAGGGGAAAATTCAGGTGGCAGAATGTCAGCCCGTAAGTCAGGACGCTGAGGTTGTATAACACCTAGATGCTTTTACCTAAAAGGAATCCGGAATATTTACCAGCAGTAATCCAGTAGGAAGTGAGTTTTATAACATGATGGTGGCAACAGATTCATATCTCTGGCCAGCTGCCCCCTCATTGGAAACCTGGCTTCGCATCCAGCACCTCCTGCTTGTGCCCTTGGCAGGACCCCAAGAGAGGCAAGGATGCGGTTAAACCCTGCCAAACTGAAGAGGAGCCAGGAGCTCAGCAGAAGGTGCGAGCTTCCTGGCTCCTCACGGAGTCCATCTGGATGCCCCCCCACCCCCCAGCACACCTGTTTGGGAGGGATTCAGAGGCCTGGTTTACAAATGTAAGCGTGGCTCAAACATTCTGGTCCACTGCTGATTGCTGACTGCTAACCAGTACTTTTGAGGGACTTGATGCAAAGAGATTTTTTTCTATGGCCTCTCTCCTCTTCCTTTACCAACTTCAGATGGTGGAAATATGCCACTCCCTATTTTTCTCTTTTAAACTGAGATGAACAGATGTAAAGGTGATTTCAATTCTTCAATAAAGGTGACACTAGGCCAGATTTGATACTACATTTAATCCCACATAATATTTAAAAATGAGTTCTCTTCAGCCATAAAATTACTAATTGATCTGTCTTGTAAAAAGATAAAGGAAATGAATGCCTATTTGAGTTTCATTTCTGTCAGCCTCCCAACTCCTTATTTTATGTGGTACAAAATGAATTTTAATGAAGCAGCTTCCAAATTTCAAAATATGTCATTACCCTCAGAAGTAATTGCCACATCAGACTGCCTTTTACTCTCTTAGAGTCTGCCTTTCCAGTATGGAAGTCAATGTTCCATGCCATACGCTCCTCCACATGCTATTTGATAAAAACAAATTAGAAAAAGACCGTGCCAGGAAGAAGTCATCCTTCTAGTAATTCAACAAATATTTAGAGACATTCTTCTGTATATGAGACACTGGGTTGGGGTGGGGCAGGGGCTTGTGCTAGTAAGTGGGTATTCGTGTGTTTGTATGGATATAGGCATGTGTGCATCTGGATAATTGTATACAGAAGTCAGATCGATGACAGTGATTTTCTCTATCACACCCTACCTCGCTTTTTGAGACAGGTTCTCTGAGTGATCCTGAAGCTTACTGATTCAGCTAGCTAGGTTCTCCAGGGGACTCCATGGAACCACCTGTTTCTGCTTGCCTAGCAATGGCATTGCAGATGTTTGCCGCTGGACCGAATTCAGGTCCACATGCTTTCATAGCAAGCCTTTTACTGATTGAGTCCATCCCCTGGTATTGTTTTGGGGTGCTTCTAGGGAGGTTAGAGTGTTAAATAGTGAAAATTCCCTTATGCTATGGAGTTTACATTTTAATGCTACACAACAATAAAATGAATGTGCAGTTATATAACAGTCAAGCGATGATTAATGCTATGAATAAAAAATGGATATTGTTGGACAGGGAGAGACAGGAAATAGGAACATGCATATATCTGCCAGCACACATGCATACACACACACACACACACACACACACACACACACACACACACACAC
>CAJQZJ010032499.1:3993866-4012812 GCA_907164525.1 Lophiomys imhausi | reverse complement strand
ACACACACACACACACACACACACACACACACACACACACACATTTCTCATTTCAATATGAAATGAAAGATAGTTTTATGAATAATACCCATGTTGGAATGTGACATGAAAGCACATGTTATGGGCTAGCCAAGTTGATCACAGAAATACTCTCCTAAAACTCAGGAGTTATCTTTGGTGTCTTCTTTTTTTTTAAATGTTTATTTATTACTTCAAGTTACATCTCCATCACAGTGCCCTCTTTCCACCCCTCCCAGTTTCACCCTCTCACCCTTTCCTCCCTCTCCCACCCATCCCACTCCTCTGGAGTGGGGTGTCCCTACATATCAGCCCCCCTCAGTTCAGCAGTCATATGAGGGCTAAGAGCTTCCTCTTTCACTGGGGGCCTACAAGGCAACACCCCTAGGGCAAATAATCCCACTAACAGGTAACAAACTTTATGTTCCTGTTCCTTTTGGTGTGTTGGTTGTAGGATAGTTATCCTGTACTCTATGGCTAAAATCCAATTATAAGTGAGTAGATGCCATTTGCATCTTTCTGAGTCTGGATTAGCTCTCCCAAGATGAGCTTTTCTAGTTCCATCCATTTGGCTGGAGTTATCTTTGGTGTCTTCCTATCATCTCACTCTATAAGTTCCACTTTGGAGATGCATCTTGGTTGTGATCACTTGTCACATTTGTTATCATCTGAACCCTTATCCCAGCCAACACAGCCCACTTCATTTTATGATTTAAAATAATCTCTATACATTCTCTCTTGTCTCCCATTTTGCTGGCTTCCTTTTCACTGAGTCCGTTCCTTATACAGCAAACAAAAATAGTCAAATTGAAGCCTAAATCTAAAGAGTCTATACACTAAGTCAAAAACCTCTGGTGGTACCTATAAAACCCAACCAGAGTGCCACAGTTTGATTCTCTACTTGATTTCTTTGTCCCTCTTTTTATGACTACTGTCACGTTATTTTTCTATTTTTAAAAAAGATTTATTTATTTTATGTGTGTGCCTGCTAGTCTGAATGTGCCCCACATGCTTGTAGGTGCCTGAGGAGGAAGCCAGAAGAACTGGAGTCCCTGGTGGTTGTGAGCTGCAAGAGGTAGGTGGTAGGAATTGAATTCTGGTCCTCTAGAAGAATAATACATAATTATGTGCTCTTACTTTCTGAGCCATCTCTTGAACTCCTTCACACACACACATACACACACAAATCTGTATCAGAGGATGCAATTTGTTCCTTTGTTCCTTTTCTCTACATTCCTCCTTTCCTGGATATTCGTATAGCTTCATTCAGATTAATACTAATAAACTATCTCTTCAAAGGTCTCTCAAAATCACCGTGCTTAAGTGAACATTTTGCCTTATTCCATTATGCTAATTAACTTTTCTTCATATACTTTATCACTGTCTTATTTCATATTAAATATGTGTTCGTTTTATTCCTTCCTTCTAAGCAGAGTAAAGCTCCCAGAAGTACAGCCTATGGACCTTGTTGCTTACAAAGCTCCAAGATCCAGGCAATAGACTTAATGCACAATAATGCATGCCACATTTGTCAAGTGAGTTAATGACAACAATAATAACATTTTAGAGTAAGTCCACATGAGATTGTTGAATAGATTAAGTACTGTTATCTGTGAATGCTAGAGACTTCTGATTATTTTCTAGTATTTATTCTCACCTTTTTATGGTAATATAATCTATATTTTTTATTTAACAAATGGCATTCCAGAACAAAGGCTGTATTTCTTGTTGGCATGAAATTATTGTGCACTGTGTATAGTTTGCCTTGTATTATTCAAATGCTGATTTCTCTATCCCACTATCTGGTTTCTATCAGGACATGGTTTTGTTATGCTTACTCTAAGAAGCTCCTGTCTCAAGTTTGTATAAACATTGTTCATCATTCATTCTCAATAACATGCTGATGAGCCAATATGGAGCAATCAAGAGAATAGGGTGGGACTTTCCATTCTAGGATGGATAGGGAAAGAGAGAGGAAGTAGCAAGTTGGAGCCAAGAGGTCCAGGAAGCATCAGGAGAAGAGAGCTGAAATAAGAAAGGATGAAAAAATTGCAAGTATTGTGCGGCTGTTGTCTGAGAGGAAACATGAGTAACTTGGAGGTTTAGGATGCAGTAATAAGTGCTCAATATTTTCTTAAGGCAACTTAAATAAATTTTAGTCTCTCTGTGTGATTATTTGAGGAACTAGGTGGTTATGGAATAACTGTTGCTGTACTAATTTTATGCATTTATATTCATATCAATAATCCTTTCACAATTTCCAGAACCTGATTTTTAGTTACAAATGTTCATGTGACTAAGTTTCAGCAGGAATGCTCAGGTCTATGTGGTATATTTACAGCAAGCCAATAGCCAACATGAAACTAAATGGAGAGAAACCTAAAGCATTTCCTCTAAAATTAGGGACAAGGCAATGATGATGCCAACCCTCTCCATATCTCTTCAACATAGTACTCATTCTAGCTAAAGCAATATGACAACTAAAGGAGATTAAAGGGATACAAATTGGACATGAATAAGTCAAAGTATCCCTCTTCACAGATGATATGATAGTATAAATAAGTAACTCCAAAAATCCTACCAGAGAACTCCTACAGATGATAAACTCCTTCAGCAATGTGGCTGGATACAAAATTAATTATACAAAATCAGTAGCCATTCTTTACACAAAATATAAATGGGCTGAGAAAGAAAGTTGAGAAACAGCACCCTTCACAATAGCCACAAATACTATAAAATACCTGGGGTAACTCTAACCAAGCTAATGAAAGACCTGTATGACAAGAACTTCAAGACAATGAAGAAAGAAATTGAAGAAGATATCAGAAGATGGAAAAAAATCTCCCATGCTCAAAGATAGGTAGGATTAACATAATAAAAATGGCCATCCTACAAAAAGCAGTATACAGATTCAATGAAATTCCTAAAAACAAAACAATTCTTTACACACCTTGAAAGAACAATTCTCTATTTCTTATGTAAAAACAAAACCAAGAATAGATAAATCAATCCTGTATAATAAAAGAACATCTGGAGGTATCATGATCCCTGATCTCAAGCTTAACTACAGAGCAATAGGAGATAAAAACAGCATGGTACTGGTATAGAAATAGACCAGTCAATCAGTGGAATTGAATTGAAGATCCAGAAATAAATCCACACACCTACGATCACTTAATTTTTGACAAAGAAGCCAAAACTATACAATGGAAAAAGGACAGTGTCTTCAACAAATGATGCTGGTCTAACAAGATGTCAACATGTAGAAGAATGCAAATAAACCCATATTTATCACCCTGGATAAAACTTAAGTCCAAGTGGATCAAAGACCTCAACATAAAATTGGACACACTTAATCTAATAGAATAGAAATTAGGGGAAAACCTTGAACTCATTGGCACAAGTGACAACTTCCTGAAAAGAACACCAATAGCCCAGGCTCTAAGAGCAACAATTAATAAGGGGGACTTTATGAAACTGAAAAAATTCTGTAAGCCAAAGGACACTGTCATTAGAACAAAATGGCAGCCTACAGATTGGGAAAACATCTTCACCAATCCCACATCTGACAGAGGGTTGATATTTAAAATATATAAAGAACTCAAGAAACTAAACGCCAACAAAACAAATAATCCAATAAAAAATGGGGTTCAGAGCTAAACCAAGAATTCAAAAAAGAGGAATCTCTAATGCCTGAGAGACACTTGAAGAAATATTCAGCTTCCTTAATCATCAGAGAAATGCAACTCAAAATGACTCTGAGATTCAATCTCACACCAGTCAGAATGGCTAAGATCAAAAACTCAAATGACAGCATATGCTGGCAAGGATGTGGAGAAAGGGGAACACTCCTCCATTGTTGGTGGGAGTGAAAATTTGTACAACCACTTTGGAAATAAACCTGGTGATATCTCAGAAAACTTGAAATAGTTCTACCTCAAGACCCAGCCATACTGTTCCTGGGCATATATACAAAAGATACTCCACCAAACTACAAGGACATCGCCTCAGCAATGTTCATAGCAGGTTTATTTCTAATACCCAGAAACTAGAAACAACCCAGATGTCCTTCAACCAAAGAATGGATAAAAAGAAAACAAAACAAAACTGTGATACATTTACACAGTGAAATACTACTGAGCTATCATAAATAAGGAAATCATGCAATTTGTAACTAGATGTATGGATCTAGAAAAGCTCATCCTAAGTGAGCTCACTCAGACCCAGAAAGGAACACATGATATGCACTCTCCTATAAGTGGATATTAAACATATAGCACAGGACAAACATCCTACAACCCACAAATCCGAACAGACAGGAACCTAGCATAACTATCCTACAAAAAAACTTCCAGCAGCAAACCATGGACCCTATTGCTTTTTAATGGAACATCTCACCCTGTCTGGGCTGCCATATCAAGCCCTAGTATAAGAGGAAGCTCTTAGGCCTCATGTGACTGATGAACTGAGGGGGTTTGATATGTGGGGGGTCCCTCATCTGAGAAGAAGGAGAGGATAGAGGGAGGATGGGACTTGGGGTGAGGCGGGAGGCAGGGGACTTTGTTCAAGATGTAACTTGAAAAAAATAAATTAATTACTTCAAAAAATGCTGAGGTCCAAGAGTCACATCCAATTCTGGGAGGAAAATTTCCAAAAGACAGGTTGTAGGCATCCCCTCTATCTATGTGTTCCTGCTGACTATAGCCTGGGCATGACTGTAGGAAATCCAGACCTCAAGCATTTGTCTTGAAGCGTGAGATGACCTTAAGATTTCAAGACAACCACTGAGGATCATGAGATAAAAAGAGAACAGACCATTGATGTGGCAGATTGTTAAATCATGCCAATTTACTACCGCAGAACTACCTGAATTCAAAAGAAAGCATACTTCTTTATTATTCCATTTTCTAAGGTGAAGACAGCCATCAAGGTGTTTCACTAACTGTCTAAATGCACAGCATTGTCTCCCATTTAGCAGCACAAATCCCTTTGGTAAACAGAAGCTCAGCCATCTGTTTGCTTTCTTTTCCCCTATAGAGATGCTATAAAATTACGAAACCATTCCAGTCTATTTCCTTTGAGTCAAAAGTCTCACTGTAAATTTGACTAAAAGCTGCAAATGATGCCCATGTTACAGCTTGAATGTTTTGATGATTTGAAATTTCATCCACCAAATGAACTATCCTATCACTTTTGCCATTGCCTCTTACAAAGTTTTAGGGCATAAACACAATGCGGTAAAGTTATTTTTTATTGCATAACAAGATGATTTTACTCTAGTTTTCAATCAAATCTTATATTTCGGACTGGAACTAGATCTCTAGTCTCACCTTCTGAGACAGTAGACTTGCCCATAATGATTTGTTTATAGCATTCTGTGCTATATCATGCCCAAAGCCTTCAAAATACCTCAAGATTTATACATGACTGACTTCCAAACTGCTTCTTTACTTCCAAGTAAAACCATAGAAATAACACAGTTCCTTAGTAACAACTTTCTATATTAGTCAGTTTTCTATTACTGTAACAGAAAACCTGAAGTTATATGTTTATGCTGGGCATGGTGGTGCACGCCTTTAATCCCAGTACTGAGGACACAGAGGCAGGCAGATCCCTGTGAGCTAAAGGTCATCCTGATCTACAAAGTGAGTCCAGAAAACCCAGGGCTACATGGAGAAACCCTGTCTCAAAGAAACAAAATAAAAATGGTATTACAATGGAAGGAGGTTAGGAAGAATAAAAGATATCATCATAAGAGCAAAAGTCACAGATGGACTTAGTCTCTCATAATAATTTTTTAGCAAGCACTGAGTGGTCCTCTAATCCCTTAAAGATTAGTGCTTGAATATCCCGAAACCTTCCCTTTGTACTGCACTTCTTTAAGGTTTTGTTACCTCCCAATATCACTGTATTGATAACACACTTCCAACTAATGAACACTTGGGAGACATTCTCAATTCACATCCAACACAAAGCAATGTATATTATCTTTAATCTCTATGAATTGGTGTTCTCTGTTCCTTGCAACTGTATGTATCCCAGAGAATGTCCATAAGTTGACTAGGAGTGAACATTGGTTACAATAAATACTATCTTTTACTTTGTGCTCTTATTTTGTTGGTTGTGGTGCTTCTGTATCTTCTTAATATTTTATTATATGTTATGTGCCTGTTAACAACAAGAAGAGAAACAAGGTAGAACTAACTTAAAAAGCATTGTGGTGAAGGTATGGCAGAATAAAATTACAATGTGCTTCAGTAGGGGTTGGAGATACAGTGGGGCTACATAGGAAACAGCAAAATTCTTGGAAGGAATGCAAGAGGTCAGTAAAGAAGATATAAAAATTGGACTGAGAAATAGGTACAGAAGATTATAATGAGAACAAAGGGCTTGGGAAAGCACAGGAACCTCCCGATGATAGGAACTTTTCATGACTCCCAAGAGTCAATTCATTCTCACCTCATTCAACATTTGATTACAAAGGTGACATCACTACTTACAAAAAAAGATTTTAGAACCAGATAGTTTGATTAAAAGATAAACCCAAAGGAAAAAATGATTTCAGGATGAAGTATGTACAATTAGAATTGTCAGAAGAAAGCATAAGGCTATATTTAGATGTATCTTAACAATTAGTGCTACAAGATAGGGGATATAGATAAGAGTAAATGAATGAATGAAATTAGAGAAATATTCCCGAGATAAAGAAAGCAAATCAAAGAAAAAATTTTGAAGCTGTCTTCTAAATATAAACTTGTAAATACTTCTTATTTTGTATCTTTTATAAATATTATTTAGTACTCATATAATGCACATATATATGATATAACTCATACATATGTAGATTAAATAGATAGACAGATAGATGATAGAGGGACAGACACACAGGCACACACGCCCACCCACCACCTACACACACACATACACAGATTTATTTCGTGGGACATGTCCAGTGTTAGAACTTCCTTAAAATCTATGATCCCAAGTATTTTTGAAGCAGTATTTACAGTAACAATAAAAAGAATTAACAAGGGATCCATCAACATGTAAGTGTATTTTTAAAATGTACTGTATGCATATAGTTGAATATTATTTATCTATTATAAAGAGCGATATTTTGTTGCCAGTGGCACCATAGATAGAACTGTGAGCACTGTGGTAAATGAAATAAGCCAGGCACAGAAAGACAAATTCTGTATATTCTCATTCTTATGTGGAAGCTGAAAAAGCTGATATTACTGAAGAAAAAAGTAGAACACTGGTCACTAAATATTGGGTAGGATAAACAGAAGGACATTAACGGTCACAAAATCAAAAGTACACATAGAGAATACACTTTAATAGTTAGAACACAATATGGGGACAATGGCCCACTAATATTTAGTCTGGGTTTTGTAAAAAAAACCTACAAGATAGGATTTCCAAGGTTACACCACAGGAAGAATGCTAAGTGTTTAAGGAGATGGAGAAGACAACTTCCTGGTTTGATCAGTACACATGGCATGAGGGCACAGATATATCACTCTTGATCCCATAAACACTTTTCATTATTACACGGGCTTACTCACACTTTAAGCTGGATTCTCGGGACAGTTTGCAGTTATCCATTTAATAGGCTGCACCAAATTGAATTTAATTTTCTCCCAAAACTTTTCCTTTGTCTCTTACACAGATTTGACATTTGTTCACAGTTTCTTTCCACTAACTCTTGGCATTTATTTTGATACCATCTCACAACAGTAGTTATTTTAAACAAAGTTTTTAACATGCCAGAAATATTTTCCTCTGAATCACGTTTAAGCATACCTCTAAAAATAGAAGGGAGATCTAGTTCAAAATACTTGACTCATAAGCTTTTGACTCCCAAATTTTAAATTTCAAGGAAGACTAGTTAATGAAAGTAAAACAAATGGTTAAAATTAACTATAACCAAAGCTAAGCTTATAGTTATTGATGGCCAGAACTGAAAAGAAATAGTAAAGCAACGTTTGCTAACTATGAATTTGTTAACACATAGCTATTCTTCGACATGTATCTATGATTCTCTCCAACAAACTCAAAAGCAGCAGCCCTTCTTGTTGACTGCATAACTCTAATCATTCTTCAGAGAGAGCTGCAATCGTTGGTAATCCCATGCAGTCTAAAACGTCTCATCTTATGGCCCCCAAATGTGTGTTTACTTTGTATGATAAATATGACTATTAAATGGAGTGTTTCTGGCATTCACAGATCAAATGCAACCAGGGAGGAAAAATTCAGATGCATCCTGATTCTTTATATCTCCACACACTAATATTTGCCTCACACCATATGTCTCAGCAACATGAGGATGTGATGATGGGGAATATCCCAGCGGTTCTCTCCTATCACATCTGGTCTTCTGAGACACTCTAGTGCTTTAGAGATTCATGTTTGAGTCCCAAGATAGATGGTATAATAAAATGCCTTTATGTGGGGAAGCAAAGGACTGAAAACCCCCTTTGCTTCCCCTTATCAAGAAATTGATATCAATGACTAATGTGAGGATCTCACTGGACCCTCTGCTGAACCATCCCTAAAATGTCATTCATGATGACCATTCACAGAGCAGTCAACCTTTGAAATGATGAGGGACACCCTTCATTTCTGCTTACTCCTAAGGAATATTAGAACGCCATCTACCTCTAGGCTGTCTTGATTAGTGTTGCTGTTGCTGTGTTGAAATAGTGAAACAACTTGGGGACTGAAACAACTTGGCTTACACATCCATATCACAGTTTATCAACAGAGAAAGTGAGGACAGAACTCAAACAGGACAGGAACCTGGAGGCATGAGCTAGTGGAGAGGTCATGGGGTTGGAGTGACTCATTGACTGACTTTCTCCTCATAGCTTGCTCAGCCTACTTTCTTATAGACCCCAGGACCATGGACCCAGAGACCCCATCCACAATGGGCTGAGTTCTCCAAACCAATCACTAATTAAAGTGCTCTACAGGTTTCCTTACAGCCCAACATTACAGAGGCATTCTCTCAGTGGGGTTCCCTTTCCTCAGATGACTCTAACCTGTGTCAAGTTTACATAAAATTAGCCAGTACAGTTTTCCTCCTGGGAAACAGATCAAGAAGATGTTTGGTGTATGTCGGCATTTACAACAGGTGCTCACTTCTCCAAGAAAATGCTTCCTCTGCTGCATCTCCCCCAGCATTTCATAGAAGCTATCCATCAAGTTTCCCAGTGGCCATTCTGTAGGTTGGACTTTTCTAACTTTATCTGGTTCATAGCATTTGGTGTGGCTCACCGCTCTCTCCTTCTTGCTACAGTTTTCCCCTTCCTGAATGATACACCTCTTTGAATTTCTAACTACTGTAAAAACTCTGGTTTTGTGATTTATTTACTTTTTAGGCCCTCCAGTTTGAGTATTTAGCAAAACTATGGTCTTATTCCTTCTCTCTCTCTTTTTTTTTCTAATGACACCCATGACCTAGATTGATCCTATTTTAAAGTTCCAGTAGCTAACCACCTGTTGGATTGGTTTGATCATGTTTCCTGCTCTTCTCCCAGAGAGCGTTCTCTATGGACTCCATCACCAGCTCCCTTAAACTGTGGGTAATGGTTTCATTTTATTTAATGGAAGATACTAGTAGGAAATTCAACATGAAGAAGATCAATTCCATCGGCCAGTTCCTCTATGCACAGAAAGCCTCGTTAGCAAACCCCACAGGAGTGGTGACCCTGCTAGTTTGATTGTACAGCACCTATATACCGTCATAATCCACAGTCCAGCGTTCAAATGAGGATTTACTGTTTGTGAATTCCATGGGTTTCATGAAATGCATGATAGCATGTACTCACCATTATTTTGTCAAATAGAGCAGTTTCAGTACTTAAAAGTCTCGTGATTGTTCTGTGTGTTTATTTCTCTTTCATCAACCGCTCAACTGTTAAAAACCATTGTCTTTTCTCTGTCTACTGGTTTATGTAACTTTTTTCTCACTCTTTTAAGTTCCCTCCATGTTTTTCCATGGCTTCATAGGCTCCCTTCTTTTCACCATTGAATAATATCTACTGTATGATGATACCACAGTTTTGTTCCCCATTCATGACCTGAAGGACATTAAGGCTAGTTCTATGTAATATCACAGTGAAAAGCATCTGTGAGGGCTTTTCTGTGAACCCGACATTGCAGCTCCATAGGGTTTGATGCAAAAGGCTACATGTGCCAAATCACGGCTGTTTAGTTTTTCTACAAACTGCCAAGCTGTCTTTCAAAGTGACTATCATTTTGCATTCCCAGACACAATTAATGATAGGTAACAGCTCTGTGTATTCTATATGGCCTCTAGCATTTTAGTGTTCCAAGGTTTAGCCATATTAATAGGTATGCCGTGGTGTAGCTCTCCTTCTTTATTCTTCATTTTATTGATAGGGTATGGCATAAAGCCATCCTTTTATCATGTCACCTGTATTTCTTCTTTGATAAGGTGTCTTGGTAAAGTCATTGGGTCACTATTTGATAAAGTTGTATGCTTTCTTATTCTTGTAAAGACTTTTGCATATTTTAAATAATAATATGTATTTTTGAAAAATATTGCTATATTCTATGATATTCATTTCTTGATAGTGCTTATCAAGAAGCAGAGATTTTTATTTTATTTAAATTCATTTAATCAATTATTTCTATCACATTTGTATGTCATGCATACATTGCGTCAATGGAATATGGTGGCTTTCTTAGTTTCTTTTCTTGTTCCTGAGTCACTATACCCCAGTAGAAACACCTTCAAGGAGAAAGTTTATTTTGGCACACAGTTCTAGGTTACAGTCTCTGATAGTGGGAAGACACAGCAAAAATTCTTATGACAACTGACCACATCACATCCACAGCCAAGAACAGAGAGCAATGATGCTTGCTTCTCAGTTCATATTGTCCTTTTTATATGGTTCAGGATGCTGTGGCTGGGAATGGTGACACCCAGAGTAGGCAAGTCTTTCTACTTCATTAAAGCAATCAAAACAATCCCTTTCATAGGAAAGTCCAGAGATCCTTCTCTTGGTGATTCTATATTCTGAAAACAATGATAATTAATGATACAATGACAGTGGCATATGTCTATAATCCCAACGGTCCAGAGGTTGAGATAAGAAAGGGGTTAGTATGAGAGTAGCCTGGGATACATAGCAAGACCTTGTCAAAAGCAAGCAAACCATAAGATTATCTAAACTGTACTCTCTCTTACATTATTAACGTATTTGATGGTTTTTTTTTAGTTCTCTATTGTCCATATAGATCTGTATTTCATGTTCAGTGAATTTCTATGAAAGATGTGAGGTCTCTGTCTAGATTATTTTCATTCATTCATTTGTTGGTTTTCTCATGTGCCCAGTTATTCCAACACCATTTTTATAGACTTCCCCCCATATTAATGTGTTTCTTCCTTTGTTAAAGACAATATTGCACTTTTTATTTGAGCAGAGTATCATATCCTGGTCTAATTTTCCCAAAGCAGTCAAGAATGACTATGAACTTCTGATCTTCCTACCTCCACTCAATAAGCACTGGAATTACAGGTATGAACTATGCAATATTGGAGATGAAATACAGGGTTTTCAGCATACTACTAAGCAAGCATTCTACAAGCTGAGACACCCCCTGGCTCAACTGTGCATTTTTTATGTATGTAGTTCTAGGCTATTTTGCTTCATTGATCTATTTATCTTTTCTGTCTCCCATACCACACTTCCTTAACTACTGTAGATTACAGAGAGGCTTGAAGTCATGCAACATCAGTCCTCTGACACTACTTCTTCAGATTTATGTTTGCTATTGTGGTTATTTTGCCTATTCATATAAACTTTGCAATCACCTGATATTTAGAAAATAACTTGTTAGAATACTGATTGGGCTTAGGGTGAATTTATACACAGAGTTGAGAATGCTTTCCAGGTGGACAATGCTGAATCATCTTATTCAAAAACATGAACATTTACTTATTTTTCTTTTATGCTTTTACCAAACTTTTATAGCTTTTCTCATTTTACTTTATTCATATTTTGTTAAACTATTATCTAATTATTTCATCTTTTGTATAGTAATTACATAGTATTATGATTTTAATTTTAACTTCTCCTTGTTTATTGTCATTATGTTGAAAAGTGATTAACTTTCCATTGTATATAGCAATATTGCTATATTCATTTATTAGTCATAGAAGGTGTTTAATTTTACTTTATTATTTTGATTTTCTATAAATAGGCATACATGACATCAATAAACAAAGGCAGCTGTATTTCTTCCATACATTTATATACGTTATAAGTGTGTTTATGTGTCCATATATCTATTCATTATTTTCTGGATTATCTTACTACATTAGCTAAGACTTATGGTACAATTTTGAAAATAACTTATGAAAAGGAAGTCCTTGTTTGGTTTTGATTTTAGTTGGAAAACTTCCAGTGTCTCTCCACTAAAGACAGCTATTGGAATTTTGTAGATGTGCCTTAATGAGATGAGAATATTCCTTTATAAATTGTTTTCAGATAAATTTAATGTTTTTCATGTAGTCTTTGACAGGCTCATACTTGCAGTGAACTTTAGTGATTTTCACATCTCATATACCCTCTCATTCTCCCTCTAATGCCCTATCCTTCCAAAGAAATCCCTCTCCTTTTTCCCTCCATTTATAAGTGTCACCCTCTGAGTTTAGTTACGGCTGCTTGCATGAACATGGGTGGGAGGTTATTTACTGGAGCATGGATAGTTTTCAGTGGCTACCCCATTGAAGAAGGTGGCACTCTCTCCCGCAGCAACCATTACCTGCTAGTAATGGCCTCCATGAGAGGGTTGTGGGCCTCCTTGGCCCCCTCCCCTTTGCTGGTGGAGTGTTGACAGGCCCACTATTATACAGGTCTAGTGCAGGGACCATACTGCAGAGAGTGCTTGAACACTTAATCATGAATCGCTTTTAAATGTACTCAAATTCCCTTTCTGAAGGTATAGATATGATCTTATAGCTTTTCTGCTTCAGCCTGTTATTGCTAGACTTAAAACTTTTCCTACTGGATGATAAACTAGCCTTGTATACATAAGATAAAATTCCGTTTGATCACTTTTAATACAATTATATTTCATTCACTAATCTGGGGTTCAGGATTATGCAACTATGATTATGGTAAATAGAAGTTTGCAGTTTTCTTTTCAAATATCTCTATCTAATAATCTTGGAGTTAGAAAGTAATGCTGGCCTCATATAATGAGTTAGAAAGTATTTACTTGGCTTCTAAAATTTGAAAAGGATTCAAATGTTTCTGAAATTTTTGACTGTTGTAGAATTACTGAGTGTACCATGTGGTCCTGCATTGGAAGGTTATTCGTTATTGATTGAGCATATTTGACAGACGTAAATCTATTCAACTGTGTATTTCTTCTTGAAGGAACTTCTGCTTTTTATAGAGAATCTTAAATGATATTATTGCTGTTTTTCTCCTTAGTATATCCATTATACTTTGAAATAAAGTTCTAATAAGCAACTACAAGATTTCCAATTCTGTTTTCAAATAACAATCTATTCCATTATAGATAGTTGTGTCTGACACTTTTTGGTGATAAGATAAAACAAATCTGATTCCTTTATTCATTCTTGTTATCATTGCTGTCATGTATTACACAAAGAAGAACATTTCATAAGTATATATATATATAATTTCACAATGTATTGTTATTAGTTGTTGAATTAACTACTAATTAAATTAATCATTTTATTTTATCTTACTTGATTCTTCAGTGATGATTTTTCTTCCTCTGTTGATTCCAATTTATGACATATCTATATTTATTTCCCCTAAGTAACTTCTTTTAATAATTCCCACAATATTCCTACAATACCTGTAGGTTTATTGGTAATGCATTTCATGAATTGTTTTACTTTATGTGAGCAAGTATTTCTCTTTTACCTTTTTTTACTTTATTTTTTTATTTCTTCAAGTTACATCTCAGTCACAATCCCTTCCCTACTCCCCCTTCCTGTTCCACCCTTCCACCCTCTTCCCCCCCAACAGCTCCCCCTTTCAGTCCAACAAATGGTTCCTTCTCTTATAACAGTAAATACTATACAAAACAACAGAAATAAATACAACACATTTATGAAAGTTAAATGGCCCAGCATACATTCCCAATGTCCAGTCCATACATATTTGGCCCCTGACTTTAACATTCTACCATCTAGCCATCTCCATGAGTTTAAAGTTCTATATCTGACTCAGCTTTCATACTAGCTTGCATCACAATTTTAAAAACATCTTCTTAGATCCAGAACACCCTCTTGATTACTAAAAAACTCAAAATTTAACTATGAGACTCTAGCTATCTATTCTTCAACCACCTCAGAGACCTGAGAGGGATAAATATATCTGATTATGTAGGAAGTGCAGGGCCTGCATCTTCCAAAACTAAGAAATGACATATCAGTGGCTGCCTGGACAGTTCCCATTTTCTCTCCATACGTTACAGCATCAATCTTCAGCCTTTTGGTCCTGTTTCTCTGACAGACATTGATTGTAGAGCAGGGATTATGAAGGACTTACCTACCCTGTCTTGGCAGAGCTAGGCTGTCGACTTCCCTGCTACCAAATTTTGTCCTTTTTGGACAGCAGTCTGTCTACAGTTGAAGCAAGGGGTTTTTCATACCAAGAGATAGGCTTGCCACTAATTCAACCATCTCACACTGGAGATTCTTTGATGCTCATCTTCTACTTGGAGTAGAATAGGGGGTGCTGTCAGGAGCTGATATGTCTCGATATCAAAAAATCTTAATTTAAGAAAACATCTTTGAATGCCATATTCTGCAGATCTCTTGGGGTTTTTGAAGATGCCCTATCTATCTCTTGTATTTAGATAAGCAAATGTTGCTTGTTTCTTAACAACTTGATTTCTGAGTAGCTTAGAGAATATCTGTGATTGAATGTCATAGTAGCTAACAAAATGACACGCTTGCATGACTAGGAGTTTGTATTTCTTAACTATCCTAAATGGTTTAAGGCTGTTGGTATCAAGAGGCCAGAGCTTCACATTTCATTTTTAAGTATCACTAGGTATAATACCTTTAGGAAGCGTTACCTTTAATTTTTTATCAATATACCAAGATCAATACCATGTGGCCAAATATACTCTTAATTTTGTATCAATATACAAAGATCAATGCCTACGTAGCCCAATACAATCTTAATATTACGTCAATATACAAGGGTCAATATATGTGGCCAACTATAATCTTAATTTTGTATCAATATACAAAGATCAATACCGATGTAGTCCAATACAATATTAATTTTGCACAATATACAATGATCAATACCACTTTAGCCAAATATTAATTTTGTATCAATATACAAAGATATAAGGGCATATTCAATAATCTGTCCCTTCTTCTTGGTCCTTCCCATACTATGTCTATGTACCATTTTTCTCAAGTCTGTGTACTCCACAATAGGAGAGAAAGAAGGATACAGAAAAGAAAAAGAAGGAAGTCCCTGGGTCTAACCTCCAAAACCCATTTAACAAGACCATTTAACAGCTTGTAGTCTCCTCCCCTAAATAACAAAGTTTTCTGTTATCCATCAAATAACCAAAAGGGGGGGGGAGAAAAACCCTCCCCACCCTCTGGGCATGAGACGTTGCTCTCTTAAAATGACTTCCTGCTGATTTGGGTCGTAGTAAACCTGTTTGGGGCCTGAACCAGAATGGAAAAATGGTTAAAAATGTTAATATAATCCTTTTATGTTCAGTCCTTTTGTGCTCAGCTGTTTAGATGACTTAAGAAGTTTGCAGACAGAAGCTGATCTTCCAGGCTTTACTGAAGTACTGGCTGGGGCAATGTGTGGAGCTGAACTATCTTAGCGATTTTGAATTGTTGTGGTTGTAGACTTTTGATGGAAATAGCTATTGAGGAAGTCTGCAAGGCTGGATCATCTGGGCCACTTGTCTTCTTTGGTGTCTGATTCTGTTTTCTGTTGAGGTTTCCGTTGTCCGGTTGTCCCTGGGTTCCTTGAATGGATGTTTTAAATCTCCTGGAAAGATAAGAACAGAGCCCTGCTCTAATCCTAGCTCTGGGACAATTACCCTTTTTTTTTTGGGGGGGGGGTCAGGTAATATTTCTCCTGAAGCAAATTTGGTTTTTTGACAATATATAAAGTGTTATCTTTCAATCCTGATTAAAGAAGAAATTATTTTGTTATTTTGGAGCTAAACAAGCCTTAGTGTACATATTTTGAAATATCAAAGGACAATTTGTTTGTATTGAGTAGGCCTTTTGTAAGTAGCTTTTAAACTTAAGTCCTTCCAAATACTGTTTGTCTGTCTCTGCATTCTAATTATTGGGATCAAGGACATGTGGTTCCCATCTGAAGGGATTAAAGATGTGCTCCACCACTCCTGGATCGAAGTTTTTCGCTGTTTAGAGTTTGTTTTGTATCAGGCTGACCTTGAGCTCTGAGATCTGCCTGTTTCTGTCTCTAGTGTGTTGGGATTAAGGGTGTATTCTTCCCCAATGATGTGACTAAGGGTGTGCACCATCACCACCCTGTTTCTTGTAACTCTAGAATTTATAAAACAACTAACTCTATAGTGCTCCTCCCGTCTCTGCTGAAATTAAAGGCATGGGCTAACACCAGGCATTTCATGTACTTTACCTTAACTCTAAGTTTTTTCGACCCTTGGAGGTTTATAAAACCAGGTTAAACGGCTGTAAGCTTTATTTTATTTACAGTGTTTTAAACCTGTTACCTGCTTTTTTTGATTAATAAAATTGTTTGTTGCTTCAGGTTACATCTCCATCATATTGTCGTCTTTCCCCACTTCCCAGCCCCACCCTCCCATCCTCTACCCCCTAATCCTTCCCTCTTGTTCCTCTGGGTTGGAGTGTCCCTACATAACAGTCCCTCGCCACAGTTCAGCAGTCATATGAGGGCCAAGAGCCTCTTCATACACTGGGGGCCTATGAGGCAGTACCGCCAGTGAAAGGTTTCTCCTTGCTAGGAAGGGAAAACTAAAAAACCGACCAACAAACACACAAACCCACAAAAACAAAGAACAACAACAAAAAAAAAGAAAAAGAAAAAGGAAAAAGAAAAAAAAGTCTATGTCCATATTCCCTTTGGTGTGTTGGTTGTAGTACAGATATCCTGTACTATATAGCTAAAATCCTACTATAAGTGAATAGATGCCATGTGCATCCTTCTGAGTCTGGGTTAGCTTACTCAGGATGAGCTTCTCTAGTTCCATCGATTTGGTTGCAAATTGCATAATTTCATTGTTTCTGATAGCTGAGTAATATTCCATTGTATAGATGTACTACAGTTTTTTAATCCATTCTTCAGTTGAGGGACATCTGGGTTGTTACCAGTTTCTAGCTATTACAAATAAGGCTGCTGGGGCAGGCCAAGATGGCTGCGACCTACACTGACGCATTTTGAGCACAGGGAAAAAAGAGCCATAAAAAACACAGAGTTATTGGGCACTGTGCAAAAACCGGAGGGGCTAGACCCCCACCGGGAACACTCATGGCTCCCAAGGGACTGTTAAAAGTCCCAGGGCAAGGCTCTCCCCATCTCTCACAGACATGGAAGCCACTAAACCCAGGATTCGGGAACTCCCATTTGGAGAGGCACCTGGTAAGATCGATCCCAACTTACAGCAGGCAGAATCAGGGTCCACTTGGCCATAGATCGCTGGCCTATTGGGCTCCCCACACATCAGGTTGAAATTATAACCACTTAAAAAACTTTGCGAGATAGTGGAAGGCTTAGCAAGGAACAAACAAGGGGCTCAGCGGGTGGTCCGCAGCCACTCATGAAGTGGAGGGCGGGAGGTTCCAAGAGAACGCGGGAAGCTGGGAACACAAAGGCGGGTGGGAGGGGCCAAATCCCGCACACTAACGATAGCGCAGCTGGGGTGGGAGCACGGCTGGCACTGCCAAATCCCCGCAAACCCACAGCAGGTCATGTGGGGAGAGAGACAGGCGTGGGCGGGGCCAGGGATCCATGCACCCACGGCTGAGCTGCTGGGACGAGAGGACCCCTCAGGCGGCGGAGGATCCGGGGCTTGGGGTACCCACGGGACCCGTGGCGGCGCAGACAGAAGGGAATCAGGTACAGAGTCCAGCCCTGTGGCGAGAAGCCTAGAGAGAAACCAGAAATCGGGACCATAGCTGTAACCTGGAAAATCCAGACATATTAGGTGTGGAGCCAGACCCTGTCAGCCTCCGTGACGACAAACAAAGCCCACAGAATCTGTGCCTGGGCAAACAGGCCCATACCATAAGAACCATTACAGGCTGATAACTCAGAGTGCAACATAGGGAAGTCTGAATTGGGAGCAGTGAAAAAATCCTGGTCCATTACTCACAACCTGGGAATAGGCTGCACCAGATCACAGTGCCTCTGGCCATTAAAACCACAGTGACCTTGAAATCCCCCTGTAAGCAATGACAGATAGCCAAGTAACTCATCCCCTGCACCAAATCATCCACTGTGTTTCCAAGCACAGAAAACAGACAGCTAAATGCATCCAATGGCGAAAGGTCAAAAAAAAAAAAAAAGAAATCAAGGAATTATGACTCCAACAAAGCAGAACCACCCTAGCTCATCCAATTTGGATGACCACACACCAACAGAAACACATGAAAACATTGACAATTCTGCAGTATGGAAAGTGATAGAGTCCCTGCAAGAAGAACTTAAATCTATGAAGGAATTCAAAGAAACCACAATTCTACAAATCAAAACAAGGAACAACACCATTAAAGAGCTCCAAGCCAAGGTGACAGAGCTTGAACAGGAAAAGGAAAAAGCCATGAAAGATTTTCATACAAAAACAAGCAAGCTGGAGAAGGAAATGTACAAAATGAACAAAACCATACAAGACATGAAAATAGAAATAGAAACAATAAAGA
>CAJQZJ010032499.1:3958663-3978866 GCA_907164525.1 Lophiomys imhausi | reverse complement strand
CTTGCAACACACTTTTAAGAGTATCTTCTTAGATCTATAACACCCTCTTGATTCCTAAACAACTCAAAATTTAACTATGAGACTCTAGTTGTCTATTCTTCAACCACCTCAGAGACCTGAGAGGGATAAATATATCTGCATATATAGGAAGTGCAGGGCCTGCAGCTTCCAAAACTAAGAAATGACATACCAATGTCTGCCTGGACAGTTCCCATTTTCTCTCCATACATTCCTGCATCAGTCTTCAGCCTTTGGGTCCTGTTTCTCTGACAGAACTTTGTTGTAGAGCAGGGATTATGAAGGACTTACCTACCCTGTCTTGGCAGAGTTAGGCTGTCGACTTCCCTGCTACCAAGTTTTGTCCTTTTTGGATAGCAGTCTGTCTGCAATTGGAGCAAGGGGTTTTTTCATGCCAAGAGATAGGCTTGCCACTAATTCAACCATCTCACACTGGAGATTCTTCGATGCTTATCTTCTACTTGGAGTAGAATAGGGGGTGCTGTCAGGAGCTGATATGTCTCGATATCAAAAAAAAGAAAATCTTAATTTAAGATAACATCTTCGAATGCCATATTCTGCAGATCTCTTGGGGTTTTTGAAGATGCCCTATCCATCTCTTGTATTTAGATAAGCAAATGTTGCTTGTCTCTTAACAACTTGATTACTGGGTAGTTTAGAGAATATCTGTGATAGACTGTCATAGTAGCTAACAAAGTGACATGTTTGCATGACTAGGAGTTTGTTTTACTTAACTATCCTAGACAGTTTTAGATGGTTGGTATCAAGAGGCCAGAGCTTCACATTTTATTTTTAAGTATCTCTAGGTATGATACCATTAGGAAGCGTTACTTTTAAATTTGTATCAATATACAAAGATCTATTCAATTGTGGTTAAACATACTCTTAATTATGTATCCATATACAAAGATCAATGCCTATGTAGCCCAATACAATCTTAATATTACATCCATATACAAGGGTCAATACCATTGTGGCCAACTATAATCTTAATTTTGTATCAATATACAAAGATCAATACCGATGTAATCCAATACAATCTTATTTTTGCACAATAAACAATGATCAATACCACTTTAGCCAAATATACTACTAATTTTGTATCAATATACAAAGGTATAAGGGCATATTCAATAATCTGCCCCTTCGTCTTGGACCTTCCTGTGCTATGTCTATATCTCATTTTTCTCAAGCCTATGCACTTCTACATAGGAGCGGAAGAATGATACAGAAAAGGAAAAGTAGGAAGTCCCTGGGGCTAACCTCCAAAACCCATTAAACAGGACCATTTATCAGCTTGTAATCTCTTCCCCTAAATATCAGAGTTTTCAGTTATCCTTCAAATAACCAAAAAGAAGGGCTGAGAAACACCCTCCCCATCCTCTGGGCATGGGACGTCGCTCTCTTAAAGTGATTTCCTGCTGATTTGGGTCGTAGTAGACCTGTTTGGGGCCTGAACCCAAATGGAAAAAATGGTTAAAAATGTTAGTACAATCCTTTTATGTTCAGTCCTTCTGTTCTCAGCTGTTTAGATGGCCTAAGGAGTTTGTAGGCAGAAGCTGATCTTGCATGCTTCACTGAGGTTCCGGCCGGGGCATTGTGTAGAGCTGAACGGTCCCAGCGACATTAGATTGCCGTGGTTGCGGGAAAAGAGGACAATATGATAAGGATGTAACCCGAAGCAACAAACAAATAAATTTATTAACTAAAAAAAAAAAAAAAAGGGGCAGGTGGCAGGGCTGAAACACTGTGAATGGAATAGAGGATACAGCTGTTCGGCCTGGTTTTGCAGACCTCCAGGTGTCGAGAAGACGTGGAGCTAAGGTAAAATACAAGAGAATTGTGGTGTTGGCCCATGCCTTTGACTTCAGCGGAGATGGGGGGGAGCACCGTAGAGTTCGTGGTCCTATGTATTCTGGAGTCATACGGAGCGGGGTGGTGAGGGTGCATACTCTTGGTCCCACCGTTCAAGGAGAGTACACCCTTGGTCCCAGCTCCCAGCACACTGGAGGCAGAAACGGGCAGATCCCGGAGTTCAGGGTCAGCCTGATGCAGGGCAAACTCTAAATAGAGAAAGACTTTGATCCAGGAGTGGTGGAACACATCTTTGATCCCTTCAGATGGGAACTACAGGTCTCTGATCCCAATAATTAGAGTTCAGAGACACACACAAGGGATTTGGAGGGACCTACGTTTGGAGGCTACTTACAAAAGGCCTTCTCGATGCAGGCAGATTGTCCTTTGGGATCTCAAAATATATACAGTAGAGCTGGTTTAGCTCCAAGGTGACAGAATGATTTCTTCTTTAACCCGGATTGAAAGATAACGCTTTGTATGTTGTCAGAAGGCCAAATTTGCTTCAGGAGAAGTATTACCTAGCCCCCCCCAAAAGAAAAAGAGGGTAATTTTCCCAGGGTTGGGATTGGGGCAGGGCTCTGTTCTTATCTTTCCAGGAGAATCGAAGCATCCATTAGGGGAGCCCGGGGACGGCTGGACAGCGAAAACCTCAGCAGAGAGCAGAATCAGGCACCAAGGAGGACGAGTGACCCAGTTGATTCAGCCTGGCAGACTTCCTCAATAGCTGTCTCCATCGGGGAATGGGCAGATCTTGAGAGTTGAAAAGATAGATGGTTTCCTATGACCCTTAACCCCTTAACATCCCAGTTTGCCAAATGTTGCAGCAACACTGGTTACTCCAGGCATGATCCCTGCCTAAGCACAGTGTTACATTTTGCTAAAGCATACTGATGTCAGAGGGTGCTTCCCCCACCACTGAAATACATCATAACCTGTGCCCAATGTCACTGTTTTCCCATTAGTATAGCTAACAGAACACTGAGAAGTTCATGTGCTAGGTAGAAAAATAAATTTCAAGGTAATAGTCTAGAAACATCTTCTGCAGTTCAGTCCTTGCTGCAGCCACCAACAGTGAACTTTGGGAGACTGGTAAGTGAATTACGAATGCAGTCTTTCATCTCCTCATCTGATTATTAATATTTTAATATTAATTTTTATATTCTATTTAATGTTTTAAGATGCAGAGCAAGAAGATAAGAGATACCAAAAGGTATCTGAGTATCAATATTTCTTGTGTTTTCTGAAATGCAGGACCAATTTGTTTGTTTGTTTATTACTTCAAGTTACATCTCCATCACAGTCCCCTCTCTCCACCCCTCCCTGTCCTAACCCCCTCTTCCTATCCTACTCCTCTGAAGTGGGTTGCCCCTACATATCAGCCCCCTTCATTTCATCAGTCATATGAGTGCTAAGAGTTTCCTCTTGCACTGGGGGCCTATATGGCAACTCTATTAGGGCCAAGTATCCCACTAACAGGTAACAAAGTCTATGTTCCTATTCCTCTTGGTGTGTTGTTTGTAAGATAGTTATCCTGTACTACATGGCTAAAATCCAATTATAAGTGAATAGATGCCATGTGTATCTTTCTGAGGATGGGTTAGCTCACTCAGGATGAGCTTTTCTAGTTTCTTCCATTTGGCTACAAATTGCATGATTTTGTTGTTTCTGATGGCTGCGTAATATTCCATTGTGTAAATGTATCACAGTTTTTTTTTTAATCCATTCTTCAATTGAAGGACATCTGGGTTGTTTCTAGTTTCTAGCTATTACAAATAAGGCTGCTATGAACATAGATGAGGAGGTGTTCTTGTCCATACAACTTTTTACATGACTTTTAGGGAATTAACCAGGGTGCTGTGCTTTTGTGGCAAGCACTTTAACAACTGAGTCACCTCACTAGACCTTAGGAGGATTAATGTGGAAGGCATTTAAATGTTCTTAGTTATTTGTGTTTGCAGTTTTTAAAGTAAGGGCAAAGAGGCTGGGAAGAAAACTCAGTGAGTAAAAGCATTTGCTGCCAAGTTAAAGACCTGGGCTTAATCCCTGGATCTACATTGTAGGAGAGAGAATCCACTCCCACAAGTTGTCCTCTGACCTCTACCCACATACCACACATACACAACCACCCAGCAAAAATAACTAAGTATTTTTTTAAATACAAAGTGTAAGTCTCACTTGAGTTTCAATATGAATTAGCACGAAGGAAATAAGAGAAGGGAGATATTTTTTAGGCAGAGTAAGATCTCAGAAATACAAATGAACTTTCCCTATCAAAAACATAAATCCAGCAATCATGAGTAAGCAAATGAAATCAATGTGTGTCCTTGAGGATTGGAGAGTGGCTCACAGAATACACTGTAGCTGGATTCTCCTTTGGAAGAAAGGTCATGGCCTCCTGTGGTTTCACTAGCTCAGCGCCAAGATAATTGTATAATACATGAGCCCTGCACATATGACTTGGTAGAATATCCAAGCCTGAAAGTGGGCCTGTGGCTTTATTGGTCAATATGTTTGTCAGTTTTAGGTGTGGGGTTGGGAGGGTAAAGCCCAGGAAACAAGAGCAATTTTCTCCCTTCAGTATTGACTTTCGCAATAACATCTTCACAAAGCCTGCAGGGAAACTTGGGAATTGGAACCTTTTTTCAATTAGCAAAGGAAAACCAAAGAGAATTTCCAGGAGTGGAGTGACTTAATTAATCCAAGTACAGCAGGGAGCATACTCTACTAGTGAGAGTAAGGCAAAGAGGGAGAATGCCCAAAATAACTTCCTACATTAGACCTTGAAAGCCAAGTGGTCAAAGGTCATTCTGCTTGTCTATCTGAACTACAGTGTCTCCACTCTAAAAGTAAAGTAAATGAGACTTCATTCAGTTCAATAACAGGGGCAATATTTACTGAATATGTCATGCTTTAACAGCATTCTTAAAGCAGAATAAGAGGACAGAAAGACACAGCTACTAATCGTGAGCTGGGTGCTGGCTTCAGTTTGCTCCTCTTGTGTCTTCCTTGATGTCAAGCATATTTTCATTTTCAGATATTCCTGCTTTTATGGATGGGGAGATATTGTATCAGTGCTGTTAAGACAGCACTGACAGAATCAATTTCCATTTTAATTCTCTCTCTCTCTCTCTCTCTCTCTCTCTCTCTCTCTCTCCCTAGAGTCACTAATGCCTTGTAAGTTTGCCTAAGTTGATTCTACTTTATTCTCCAAGTAACTGTCCTTGGGTCATGTGCATACATTTTGAGTTCTGTATGAGATTCCAAGGAGCTAATCATTGATTTGTCATCTTCTAAGAAAAATGTTCCAGGGTGACAAAACTCCAAATTACAACTTGTTACCATTTTACCAGGTACAGAGGGTCACACTCATCTCTCATAGGGCAAATCCTGGCCTGACAAAGTAGGGAGGAAAATTCTTATCTCTGAGAAAAGAGCAAGCTGCAGCAACTCTATCCTTGTGAGGATATGTCAATCGAGCTTGGAGGAAGATAGTTCACAATGACTAAGGGTTTCTCTTGCTTCCCTTGATTGATGTATGGTACTTTATCTTATACTTTTCCAATTAAAATGCAGATTCAGTGTTAAAAGTTGGTCTGAAATCCATTGGATAATACTATTAGTTTAGGTTTATTGCTGTGTTACAAAGAGGATAATGCGTGGGTGGGAGAGATAGCTCAGTTACTACAGTTCCTGCCATACAAGCACAAAGATATCAGTTCAAACCCTAGTACATACATAAAAATCTGGGCATGGCAGCACAGGCTTGCAAACATACTGCTGGGGATGCAGGAGACAGGTGGATGCCTGTGGCTTTCTGGTTAACCAACCAAGCCTAATTGGTAAGTTCTAGGCCAATAAGAGACATTTGCTCAAAAGGCACGGTGGATGGGCTCCTGATGAATGATGTCATAAGTTGACTCTGGTCTTCACATGTACACATACACATGTGCACTCAGAACACTACAAAGGGTCATGGTCTGTTTTAACTCTTTGCACATGTCTTTCTCTTCCACTTGCATAAAATATAAACTCTGCATCTGGAACAACTTCAAAATGACTTGCTATGATGATCCAGCCTCACAGACTGCTCCAGACAGGACTTCAATAAAGCCCTGAACTTTCCCACCCAAAGTTCAGCCTCAAACTACAAACTGCCCAAGACATTTAAATTTCTGAGCACATAGAGACTGGACAACAAATGTTACAATTAACTTGCTTAACCATTTTTTTTCCATTTTATTTGGGCCCCTAAATAGGTTTTCTATATCCAAATTCAGCAGGAATCAATTTTTAGAGAGCAATGCCCCATTCCTAAAAAGTAGGGTGGGTGATTCTTTGGTCATTTAATGAGTTAGAGATGTAGTTTAGGAGACTGGTTACAAGTTGTTAAATGGTCTTGTTAAGCAAGGTATAAGAGATTAGATACAAGGACTTTTCTCTTTCTTTTGCTTTTCTCTATTCTTCTTTCTTTCTTATATAGGGAGAGAAGACTTGAAAAAAAGAGGGGGAATATGGGAATATTATATAGAAATGATAAGATGTAAGGATAGATTATTAAATCTGCTCTGAAACTTAAAGCTGTTTCTATTCTCAAAATAAGGTTATCTTTCAATACAATGGTATAGAATTTTATATATTGATACAAAAATTTTATATTTTGATACACATGTATGCATATTTCAACTTTTATATAAGGTATTATGGCTATACAACTTATTTAAAAGTACTTCCAATCTTTTTATGGGTTGCTATAGCAATCTGTTTAGGAGTCTGGTTAATACAGGTTGAGGGCTGGTCAGTCAAACTTTTGGTCATGTGAAATACTAGTATTAATTTATCACAAAATAGGCTTACATAGTTAAACAGATAGTAAATGGTTAAAAATATACACTTTGCTTGTTCAAACATAGATAGATTTATAAATAAATCAATAGATGTCTTAAAACCCTCAGAGGCAGACAGAAAATGGCATTTAAAGATGTTTTTATTATTTTAAAAATTATTTGACATGAAACTGTCAGTTCCTCACAGTTCCCATAGAATTTGGAAGGAGATAATGAGCATCAAAAATCTCCATCAGGAGATAATTCCTACTGGACAAAAAATGCCCCTGCTCAAACACTCCTCCATTGCTGGTGGGAGTACAAATCTAAATAAAATCTGTAGGTTTATAAATATAGGATATAATAGAAAATATTTAGGTTCAGAACTTTAGACTCACCAAGATAGATGGATGACTTATTTCTTCCTCAAGATTGCCTGATACAAATAGACTAAACATTATGTGTGTAACTTTTATATATGGTTTTCTTTATTGTTTCATATTTGTTCTTACTGTTTTTACTATATGTTTTAAAAATTAGCCTTTTTATTAGAAAAAAGGAGGAAATTGATAGAGAGATGTTATGCATTCTAAATGTTAATTAATTGGTCCTGCTTGCTGCCTGTTGCTTACATTGTCTCTGATTGGTTGAATAAATGCTGAGGCCTGAGAGTAGACAAAGTCAGAGGTAGGTGGGACTAAGGTACTTGGACTTCTGAAGCAGAGGGGTTCATGGGTAGAAGAAGCCTCCAAGATAAGCAGGAAGAGCTGGACAGAAGACACATGCCATGAGTTAGAGAAAAGAATGTCATTCCACGTGACCTGGAACATCGGCACAGCATGGAGAATAACAGTCCATATCTATGTATGTAGATATGATGTCATATTTGGGGAATAGAATGAGCTAGCTTAGATGGGCTAAGATTTCTCAATTCAGTCCAAGGCTTATTATTAAAAAAAAAAATAGAAAAACCTTATTTGGGAACTTTGGTAATGTCCCAGGAAGGTAGAGTGTCTACTTATCAGGAAAGTAGTCTCCTGCTACCTTCCTCTTTCTTAAAATTTCTCATATACCAGTGTAATGCTAGATTCATTTGCTTTCTTGGCACTCTGAAGGAAAAAAATGAAAGGATAGCACCTTGCTTTAGCCAACATGGGTTTCTCTTGCTTTCCCTGATTGGTGTTTGGTGCTTTATCTTATCTTATTTCCAATTAAAATGTATATTAAATAGTATAAAACATAGGGAGTTGGTCTTCAATTATAAACTGATTCTGAAAATATAGTAGATAATGTTTTTAGTTTAGAATTATTGCCATGTTACAGAAAGGATAAAGCTTAGGTGGGAGAGATAGCTCAATAAATCAGATGATGTCACAGGTTGACCTTCAAGCACAATGTCACCACAAAGCACACTAAAATTAAGCATGCTTTTTGAATTAATGTACTTATAACATAGCTACCTAGCAATAAATGCTTTCAGTAAGTAGCATAATTTACATTTGCATATTCTATGCAATTACTTCAGTACTTTCCACAAATATTTGTCTATAGATAATGGATTGCCCTTAAACTCTTACTTTCTCTAGGTTGACCTCTGACACAGATGTGCTTTCTTGTAACCATAAATTTGTTCACATCTGTCTTCTTTATTAGGCCACAGGGTCTTTGAAAAAGGAGAGGGTGGTTCAATTTCCTGTCCCTAGCAGGCACAAGAATAAATATTTTTGAATATATAAACAATGAATATGAAGAGATGGCTGATGATGCCCAGGCCCATGGCTAGCAGAGGTCATAGATATTGTGAATTGTTTTGTAGCTGCATGATTAATCAAATGAAGTTGATGACTGCAATCACAAGGTAAACTGGGAGGTGGGATAAAAAGAGTTTAAGAAATCACCTCCCAAATGCTTCCCAAGACTAAGGAACATGAAGCACAGTCAGGATTCAAAACTGAGTTCTGATAGAGACTACTATTCAAACAGACGAACTGACTCCAGGGCACAGAACGATTAAAATTTTGGTTACAGATTAAAGGGGTATGTTATTTAGCTAAGAATCAGGATAGGGAACAAAAGAGAAAGCCTGGGAACATGATCAGTTCTGACTACAGACAGCTGGTTGGAAACTAGAGAGATGGAAGGGTGGAAAATCCTTTGTCCATAGAACAAGTGTGTTCATTTCCAAACAACCTGGCTGCTTCTTCATTCCTTTCCTGTATGAACACAGAATAATTCCCGTGACTGTAGAGCCTATGAACACCCAGCCTGGATACTTTGATGATTCTGGCATGGCTTTACCCATCCCATCAAAGCACCCAGACATCAGAGCCTGTACCCTGTGCCAACTAAAGACCAGTCTCTTCATCCTTACACCTTTATGTTCTTAGGACACACAAGCAGTTGGAAAAACATTTAGGGATTACTAGACAAGGAATCGTATAATAACCAATCACAGTTATCAATGCAACCCTACTAACACCAATACATGTTTTGTTGAAAAAAACTTACAAAGCTCCTCAGATGTGAAAGCCATTTTCTGTGTAATGGCTGTCAACCTCAAACTGGTTATTCAGACCCAAGCTGGTAACAAGCACACACACACACACACACACACACACACACTTCAGAATAAAACCTATTACATTTTCCTCCTCACCAGTGAAATTGGGAGTGCAATGCAACTTTCAAGTGGGCTTGTAGAATAGAAAAGGTACCTGTCAATCCTACCACTTTGAAAGCAATCACTTATTCTTAGTGGGACAAATATCACTATACGCTTTTCCCCTCCACAATTTAGATAGCTAGAAAGAAGCCAGACTGGGTCTATGTTTAGCCATCTGAATTTTGAGGGACACTCTAAAGCCTTTGGGAGAAAAGATACTTCACAGACATGGAAGGGTAATCCTAGTGATACAAACACACTTAGAAATAGAAGAGACCTCTGCACTTTCCAAACACTGTTCCTGTCATTCTCAGCAGAGAGACTAACATGGTTCATTTACTCTTACTCAATGCTTGAGAAGACTGCCATACTTTGTGGCATCAAATCGTTTGCTTGCTAGTCCTTTTTCTGGGCTTCACAATGATTTCTAAGTACATGATTTCCTTGTGTGTGCATCAATTTTCCTCCTGTATTCTCACTAGTTTCTTTGAGCATTTCCATAATACTTCTAGAGTCTTCCACTAGTTCCAGATATTTCTGAGTTCCTTCAGTCTTTCTTTGAGCATCCCAAGCCCTATTGTGTGTTCAGTTTATAATCCTTAGGATCATCAGTCCTACAGGCCCAACGACCTGCTGACGGATCTCACTACTCTTTTTCCTTCTGGTGTTCTGGCCTAGCCTCATTAGATGGCCAGTTCTTTTTATATTTCCTTGACTGTTGTCCAGACTTATTACAAAAGTTGGCTCTTCTCTTTCTATGACATTATGTTCTTGGTAGACCTATTGCTCTTTAGAATTCTATGTTGCATTTTTGTTAGTTCACAGCATAGGATTTGGTACTATGTGACCTGGATTGAACCTGATGTCAACCCTATTAAACTCTGTGACCTTGAGCATGTCACTTAGTCATTTTGCACCTCTGACTCTCCAGTTGTAAAAGAAAATTAACAAACTGTCAATACAAAAAAAAGAAAAGAAAGAAAGAAAAGAAAACTCAGCCCCACAGTTAGTTTTCACCTTAAAAGGATTAAGAGATAGTTTATTCTGCAGCCATTTTGAGTGTCCATGGCCTAGAAATACATTAGGTTACACCAAATTTCATTTTCCAACATGGAAGCAATTCCATGAATTTTTATGATTTTACAGAACAAATAAAATCATGAATCAACATAAAATATATTTTTGTGTACTTCAGAGATGTGGTTACAGCAAAGGGAGAAGTTTTTCTCTAGGCCTAAGATGCTTTCTGATTATATTCTTAGTTTTTGGATTGGTGAAAGCTAGTGGTCTGTTTGGTTAATAGATTCCAAAAGGTTTTTATTAGTAGTCACAGAATGTTGGTTCTAACATAAAAGTGGATAAGGAATAGCTGTTGTGGGGAGGCAGATAAAATTATCCCAGTACCTGCCCCTAGAGGAATTATAGATGTGACCTTTGTGTCACATGTACATCAGTAGGTGGCAGAGAAGAGAGAGACTATGTCTACATTCAGTGTTCTGA
Source organism: Lophiomys imhausi (assembly GCA_907164525.1). Lineage (NCBI taxonomy): Eukaryota > Metazoa > Chordata > Mammalia > Rodentia > Muridae > Lophiomys > Lophiomys imhausi. Next base: position 3,968,006 of record CAJQZJ010032499.1, on the reverse strand, counting down.
CCTATGAACATCTGTATGATTAGTATGCCTAACATTCCCTGGAAAAAGCAAGTCTGAGATTATCACCAGTTGGATGTCAGGGGGCACAGACAGGGAACTAGCCTGTGATGACCACTAGTCCAGTACCAGGCAAGCACCAGATGGGCTCCCAGGACAGGAAGCAAGCCACAGACTAGAAGAACCCTGCCTGGCATCATGGACCCCAGGCATATTGTCACTTGGGGGAGCTGGGCAAGGAAAAAGTCTGAGACAACCACCAGACTGGCAGCACGTGATCTGAACAGGTAGCTTGCCTGAGATGAGCACCAGTCTGGTGCCATGCAGGCCTGGGAATCAAACAATGTTGGAAATGACTTCTGCCAGAAACCATAATGTGTAATTCACAAGTGGGGTATAGCACTCCTGAGATCAATCCTGAGACAAACCCAGACACTCAGAAACCCTGGTACTACAAAGAGGAGCAAGTAAGTGCTGGATAAATGGAAGAGAAAGAAAAAACAGAAGGATGTGGGCAAAATGAAGAGAGGCAAAACTGGAGACTCAAAGGTAGTGAGGGACAACCTGATGTGAGTAGCTTGTGATGCCACCTAGGATTGCGGCGTGTTCTGGCCTTGGCTGCCCCCAAAGGCCATATCTGGGTCCATGATCCATTACCACCAACAGCCAGGTGGACATCCCTGGTCTAGGCTGCCACCCAGGGACATGTTGATGTCTGAGGGCTGTGCAGAACTTGCCCACCCCTCACCTAAGACTCATGGGAGAACTGGCCCTAGAGGCATGAGAGCGGGAGACCTGGCCCTGCCCTACCCAACTGCAGTACTCAGGAGAGCAGGCCCTGCACATATTGGGAGTTGCAAGTGAGCTGGCCCCAAAGATGCAAGCTGAGAGAGCTGTTCTTACTTGTCTCCCTGTGGTTGGAAGGAGAAGGAAGAGATATCCTCTCCCTTACCCATCATAACCCATAGCATATGGGAGACATGGCCCTGGGATCATGAGAGTAGGAGATCTGACCCTGTCCTTCACCAGTTGTAACACTTGGGAAAACAGGCCCTTCACATGCACCTTGCCTGGGCAGTGCAGTATAGCTGGCCCTGGATGTGGGTGAGCTGGCCCTGAGGGTGTGAATATGGGAGAGCCAATCCTGACTTTGTCTTCTGGTGTTGTTGGTGAGGGAGAGATCCCCTCCCCTCCCTTTTATCCTCACCACTAGGGGCAGACAGGAGATCTGGCCCAGGTGGGGTCACAAGAGAAGAAGAGTTGTCCCTCTCCCTCACATGCTACAGCACTTAGGAAAACAGACCATGCACCTTGCTTAGGCAGCAGAGCAGAACTAGCCCTGTATGTGGGGGTGCAGGCCCAGAACTAAGGCTTTGAGTTGGCCCATCCCAACATCTAGTTCATGGATGAGTTCCTGGAGTGCATGAAAAGGCCAGTTCTACAGACCCAAAACTACAGGATCTCCATGACACAGGACAACAACAGGATATCTGAGAGGAGTCCCAGTGAGATTCCAGGATTGACAAAGTAGCAGAAGCCAAAGGCCTCGTACCAGACCAAGGAATAATTGTAACAAACATTTATTTGCAAGCAAAAAGTATGGGCAGAAGGGAATATTGTGGGACACACTGTGACACACTACAGTTTCCACATGATATTTTCTTTTTCTCTGTTGGGAGAGGTTGCAAGGGTGAAGAGTGAGAGGAGGGAGATGAGTGGGATCAGGGTGCATGATGGGAATTTCACACACAAAAATTATCCCAGATAAAGTAATTAGCCTCTGGACCTGCCATTTTCCAATCTCTCCACAGTCTTCTAGTTCTAATTCATCCAGTTTCTACAGGCACAGCTTCTCTGCAGGAGTTCTCATTCACAAAACTCACATTGACTTCAGTATGAGAATTAAAGCTTCCAGGTTTGTATATACATCCTGCATTCTTCCTCTCATAGACTCATATTTGATTCTACTTGAAGAGTTTTCAGAGCCCTCCTTGCCTACTCTAAACTAAGTCCAGGAAACAAAAGCTGTATCACAGAAGATGCTGGTGTAGTATATGGAAGTTACTTCTTCAAGTTAGAATTTCTGCTCAAGTTTGATCATGAGAGGTGTAGCAGCCAAGGCCTTACTGTTCTTTTGAGACCAGGAGAGGAGCAGTATGAAGAGAGCTAGCTACCCTTAAGAAATTGCAGTTAAAATTGCATAATGAACTGTGATAGGACATGCTATATTTGAGTATCATAAAAGACTAGACAGTTTGAAAGTAATTTCATACTATATGAATGCTGTGAGTTTGAAGAGGAGAAAGCCAGTCATATCACCCAGTAGCGAGTTCAACAGAAAGGAAGGCAAGATGACAAAGATCTCAGGGGAAAATTAGGTGATTGGATTTGCCTAGCAGAGTCTTGGTTTAATTAAGTAGATTGGTTTCTCCAGAATGCTTATTCCACAAGCAAATTCTAAATTTAATCGTGAAGAACTGAAAAACACACATATAAGTACTCATTTCTGTTCTTTTTTAATATATACGTATCATCACACAAGCCAAGCATCTAAATATCCTTAAAGTTAAAAACTGACCAAATGATTCAAAACTTTCATGGCAAATGTAAAATATAACATCTTTGTAGTTTTAATCTTATTAGCTGATATTTTTATATTCTCTTGTATTGTCTCAGGTTGCCTACTGTGTTCTATATAGCATTTTTTATTTATATGTTATTTCTTCTTCTAGACCTAGTACTAGGTTTTCTTCTCCCCTCTGATGTGTTTATTTTATAGGATAAGAAGATTTCACTTCACCACTTACAAATCCTCTTGTAAACAATAAATAAAAACAGTCAAGCAAGTTGCAATCTGGTTGGTGGCACCTCAGTGGCCTCTCGCTGAGCAGGGTAACTTTCTTCTCTACATCACTTTTGGGACCCTCCCACCATTTTCCATACTCTGCACTCTGCTGTCCACTGTTGCTTTTCAATGATTATTATGTAACAATCTCTCCATTTACATTTAACATGCATAATTATATATGCTCACAGAAACTTTTGAAATTACCTTTAAGACTGAGAAGGGCAGAATCCTAGGGAGATCGTTTTTCTGCAGAATAAGGAGTAAAGGATTATCTCCTGCTGGCACATGCCAATATATATATTAAAAAAAAAACTCTACAGATTTGTAAGTACCATAATACACTGCTATGCAAAGCAGGGCTCTGAAAACAAATATATCCATAGTTTTGCTGAATTGTGTATTTCTTTGTTTTCCTCTTTCTACTTTCTCTTCTATTATTTGAACTGACATTCTCTATGCCTGGAGCCTGGATTGGAAGAGGCATTCATTATTTATTTGGGTGATTTATAGAGTGTCTCATCAGGCAACTACTTATTGAATTTTAAAATTAAACATAAATTACATAAGTTAGTCACAATGTGCAGCACTATATAAACTGCTTCTGCTACTACTGGGCATAGATTGATATGGCAAGCTACTGAAACTGAGGAAAAAAACACCAACTAGACAGAGGCTATAGCAAATAAATCTTCTTTGCATTAGGATGTGGTAAATGCAAACTTCAAATAGAAGAGTGAGGACTACTTAAAAAAGTATCTAAAATAATCTATAAGACACACACGAGCTATATATATGTGTGTGTGTGTGTGTGTGTGTGTGTGTGTGTGTGTGTATAAATATATATTTGTATACAGACACACATGCATACATACATGTGGACAGAGACAATAGATAACCACAACTAATCCAAAGGCAGAGTGAAGGAGCCAGTCCTCAATGAGTGCATTTACAAAACACTACCCTACAAAGCTTCAGGGAACATTTCAGAAGAGTGGTCATGAAGCTTGTAAGAGCCAGAGGATCAAGGAGTGTGCTTTGGGATTGTGTCCTCTAGTAATGTCAGAAGCTACATCCATGAAGTCTAACTAACATGACTGACTAAACATGAGTTGAACAGGGACAACAATACACAGGCCAAAGTAGAGGACAGGATGGGGATAGGGGAGATTAAGAGGCCCCAACCCTTCACAAAGAACTAAAGGCAAATAAGGAATGCTCAGAGTGGGAGAAATGGTTATCCAATACCAAATGGCCTGAAAACATATAAACAAGTAACAATATACAGAATGAATAGGTTATATTTAGAAATATATATGTGTATAAATTTATGCATGTAACAATTATCACTTAAAAATAATGTCATGAATTTTAAAGAGAACAAGGAAGGTATGTAGGAGGGTTCGGAGGGAGAAAAGAGGAAGGAATCATGTAATTATAAACCCACTTCCACAAAAAACTTGGTTAAAATGGTAAATTTTACAATGTCTGTTCCAATTCCATGTGAATTGTTATATTATATATCTAATTACATATTATTATAATTACATTATGGTGATATTTCCAGTTGTGTATGTACTTCAGCATTTATCTATCATTAAACCATGATTAAAGAAAAAGATAAAAGAGAAAAGGTCTCATACTGCTTAAGTTTCAGTCAGTTAAAAGTATGGTAATTCCTAATGGAAGAAGGAGAGCATCTTCAATAAATGGTGCTGGTCCAACTGGATGTCCACTTGCAAAAGAATGAAATTAGACCTATACCTATCACCTTGTACCAAACTTAATTCCAAGTGGATCAAAGACCTTAACATAAGGCCGGTCACACTAAAGATACTAGAAGAAAAAGTAGGAGAAACCCTCGAACTCATTGGCACAGGTGACAACTTCCTGAACAGAACACCAACAGCTCAGGACCTGAGATCAACAATCAATAAATGGGACCTCATGAGACTGAAAAGCTTCTGTAAGGCAAAAGACACAGTCATTCGAACAAAACGGCAACCAACAGACTGGGAGAAAATCTTCACCAACCCCACATCTGATAGAGGGCTATTATCTAAAATCTACAAAGAACTCAAGAAACCTAAATGCCAAGACACCAAATAATCCAATCAAAAAATGGGAGACAGAGCTAAAGAGAATTCACAAAGGAGGAATCCCTAATGGCCGGGAGTCACCTGAAGAAATGCTCAACATCCTTAATCATCAGAGAAATGCAACTCAAGAGGACCCTGAGATTCCATCTCACACCTGTCAGAATGGCTAAGATAAAGAGCTCAAATGACAGCACATGCTGGCGAGGGTGTGGAGAAAGGGGAACCCTACTCCATTGCTGGTGGGAGTGCAGGCTTGTGCAACCACTATGGAGGTCTGTCTGGAGATATCTTAGAAACCTTGGAATAACTTTGTCTCAGGACCCAGCCATACCACTTCTGGGTATACACCCAAAGGACACCTCACGGAGACATAGGGAAGTCTCCTCATCTATGTTCATAGCAGCCTTATTTGTAATAACTAGAAACTGGAAACAACCCAGATGTCCCTCAACTGAAGAATGGATTAAAAAACTATTATGAGGCAAGTTAGTATGAAAGCTGAGTTAGATATAGAACTTTAAACTCATGGAGATGGTTAGATAGTAGAATGTTAAAGTCAGGTGCCAAATACATATGCACTGGACATTGGGAATGTATGCTAAGCCATATAACTCTTATAATTGTGGCCTATTTATTTCTGTTGTTTTGTATTGTATTTATAGTTATAAGAAAAAGAACCATTTTTTGGAATGAAAGGGAGAGCTGTTGGGGGGAAAAAGAAATACCTTAAACTAAAAAAAAAAAAAAAGAAGGGAAGAGGATGGGGGGTTGAGGGGGAGGAGGGTGGAAGGGTGGGACTGGAGGGGGGAGTAGGGAGGGGATTGTGATTGAGATGTAACTTGAAGAAATAAAAAATAAATTATTAAAAAAAACCCAGCACAATGGATGACATAAATATGTATGGATACACACACACACAAAAACTGTGGTACATCTATACAATGGAATATTACTCAGCTATAAGAAACAATGAAATCATGCAATTTGCAACCAAATGGATGGATCTAGAGAAGCTCATCCTGAGTGAGCTAACCCAGACTCAGAAGGATGCACACGGCATCTATTCACTTATAGTAGGATTTTAGCTATAGCGTACAGGATATCTGTACTACAACCAACACACCAAAAGGAACATGGACATAAACTTTTTTTTTCATTTCTTTTTCTTTTTCCTTTTCCTTTTCTTTTTCCTCTCTTTTTTTGTTGTTGTTCTTTGTTTTTGTGGGTTTGTGTGTCTGTTGGTCTTTTTTTTAGTTTTCTCCCCGCAGCAAGGAGACACCTTTCACTGGCAGTATTGCCTCGTAGGCCCCCGGTGTTTGAAGAGGCTCTTGGCCCTCATATGACTCCTGATCTGTGGTGAGAGACTGTTATGCAGGGACACTCCACCCCAGAGGACCAAGACGGAAGGGTTAGGGGGTAGAGCATGGGAGGGTGGGGCTGGGAAGCGGGAAAAGAGGACAATATGTTAAGGATGTAACCTGTAGTAACAAACAAATAAATTTACTAATTAAAAAAAGCAGGTAACAATGTTAAAACACTGTAAATAAAATAAAGGATACAGCCGTTCAACCTGGTTTTATAAACCTCCAAGTGTCGAAAAAACGTAGAGCTAAGGTAAAATACAGGAGAAATGTGGTGTTAACCCATGCCTTTAACTTCAGCAGAGATGGGAGGAGCACCATAGAGTTAGTGGACTTATAAATTCTAGAGTTACATGGAACAGGGTGGTGAGGGTACACACCCTTAATCCCATCATTCAAGAAGAGTACACCCTTAACCCCAACACACTAGAGACAGAAACAGGCAGATCTCAGAGCTCAAGGTCAGCCTGATACAAAACAAACTCTAAACAGAGAAAAACTTCGATCCAGGAGTGGTGGAACTCATCTTTAATCCCTTCAGATGGGAATCACAGGTCTCTGATCCCAATAATTAGAATGCAGAGACACACACATAGGATTTGGAAGGACCTAAGTTTAAAGGCTACTTACAAAAGGCCCACTCAATACAAGCAAATTGTCCTCCGAGATCTCAAAATATATACACTAAAACTGGTTTAGCTCCAGAATAACAAAATAATTTCTTCTTTATACCAGATTGAAAGATAACACTTTATATATTGTCAAAAAACCAAATTTACTTCAGGAGAAATATTACCTACCCCCCCACCAAAAAAAAGAGGGTGATTGTCCCTGAGTGAGGATTAGGGCAGGGCTCTGTTCTTATCTTTCCAGGAGAATCAAAGCATCCATTCAAGGAACCCAGGGACAACTGGACAACGGAAACCTCAGCAGAAAACAGAATCAGACACCAAAAGAAGACGAGTGACCCAGATGATTCAGCCTGACAGACTCCCTCAATAGCTGTCTCCATCAAAAGCCTACAACCACAACAACTCAATATCGCTAAGACTGTTCAGCTCTACACAATGTCCCAGCCAGAACCTCAGTAAAGCCTGGAAGTTCAACTTCTGCCTACAAACTCCTTAGGACATCTAAACAGCTGAGAACAGAAAGACTGAACATAAAAGGATTGTACTAACATTTATAACCATTTTTCCATTTTAGTTCGAGCCCAAAACAGGTTTACTACGACCCAAATCAGCAGGAAGTCATTTTTAGAGAGCGACCTCCCATACCCAGAGGGTGGGGAGGGTGTTTCTCCGCCCCACCCCTTTTTTGGTTAGTTGAAGGACAACTGAAAACTCTGTTATTTAGGGGAAGAGATTACAAGTTGTTAAATGGTCCTGTTTAATGGGTTTTGGAGGTTAGACCCAGGGTATTCCTTCTTTCCCTTTTCTGTATCCTTCTTTATCTCCTATGTAGGAATGCACGGACTTGAGAAAAATTGAGACATAGACATAGCACAGGAAGGACCAAGAAGAAGGGTCAGATTATTGAATATGCCCTTATACCTTTGTATATTGATACAAAATTAGTAGTATATTTGGCTAAAGTGGTATTGACCATTGTTTATTGTGCAAAAATAAGATTGTATTGGTCTACGTCGGTATTGATATTTGTATATTGATACAAAATTAAGATTATAGTCGGCCACAATGGTATTGACCCTTGTATATGGACGCAATATTAAGATTGTATTGGGCCACATAGGCATTGATCTTTGTACATTGATACAAAATTAAGAGTATATTTAGCCACATTTGAATAGATCTTTGTATATTGATACAAAATTAAAGGTAATGCTTCCTAATGGTATCGTACCTAGAGATACTTAAAAATGAAATGTGAAGCTCTGGCCTCTTGATACCAACCGTCTTAAACTGTTTAGGATAGTTAAGAAAAACAAACTCCTAGTCATGCATGCATGTCACCTTGTTAGCTACTATGACAGTCTATCACAGATATTCTCTAAGCTACTCAGTAATCAAGTTGTTAAGAGACAAGCAACATTTGCTTATCTAAATACAAGAGATAGATAGGGCTTCTTCAAAAACCCCAAGAGATCTGCAGAATATGGCATTCAAAGATGTGGTCTTAAATTAAGATTTTTTTTGATATCATGACATATCAGCTCCTGACAGCACCCCCTATTCTACTCCAAGTAGAAGATAAGCATCGAAGAATCTCCAGTGTGAGATGGTTGAATTAGTGGCAAGCCTATCTCTTGGCATGTAAAACTCCTTGCTTCAACTGCAGACAGACTGCTGTCCAAAAAGGACAAAACTTGGTAGCAAGGAAGTCGACAGCCTAGCTCTGCCAAGACAGGGTAGGTTAGTCCTTCATAATCCCTGCTCTACAATAAATGTCTGTCAGAGAAACAGGACCAAAAGGCTGAAGACTGATGCTGGAATGTATGGAGAGAAAATGGGAACTGTCCAGGTAGTCACTGGTTTGTCATTTCTTAGTATTGGAAGCTGCTGGCCCTGCACTTCCTATACAATCAGATATATTTATCCTTCTCAGCTCTCTGAGGTGGTTGAAGAATAGACAGCTTGAGTCTCATAGCTAAATTTTGAGTTGTTTAGGAATCAAGAGGGCGTTCTAGATCTAAGAAGATGGTTATAATAGTGATGCAAGTTAGTATGAAAACTAAGTCAGTTATAGAACTTTAAACTCATGGAGATGGTTAGAAGGTAGAAGGTTAAAGTCAGGGGCCAAATATGTATGAACTGGACATTGGGAAGGTATACCGGGCCATTTAACTCTCATAAATGTGGCATATTTAATTCTGCTGTTTTGTATAGAATTTACTGTTATAAGAGAAAGAACCATTTGTTGGAATGAAAAGAGAAGCTGTTGGGGGGGGAAGAGGGTGGAAGGGTGGGACAAGAAGGGGGAATAGGGAAGGGTTTGTGACTGAGATGTAACTTGAAAAAAAAAAAAGTACTTATAAAAAAAAAACAAATAAGGCTGCTATGAACATAGATGAGGAAACTTCC
>CAJQZJ010032499.1:3930683-3946040 GCA_907164525.1 Lophiomys imhausi | reverse complement strand
CTTCTTCTTCTTCTTCTTCTTCTTCTTCTTCTTCTTCTTCTTCTTCTTCTCTGGCTACTGGAAGTTTTTTTGTTTGTTTGTTTTTTTTTTTTTACCCATAGACCTCTCTGCTTCAGAAGCTCACATTTTAGTCCCTTCTACCTCTGTCTTTGCCCAATTGAGGCCTCAGCATTTATTTAACCAATCACAGACAATCAAGGTAACACAGTATTAATTGATATACAGAAAACAAGCTTCTGGGAACAGATTAACATTTAGAATGCATAGCATCACTCCATCAGGCTTCAGATAGGCCAATATTATGACCCTTCCAGTAGCAGAAATGGATCTCAACTGCCCAAGTTTTCTGCTGAGACTCACTTTGTCCAGATTTTATGGGAAGAGAATGATTTCAATGGAGCAAAAATAGTTATATTCCATTGAAGATAGGAAAAACAAAACAACAGAGTGCAGTAAAAGTGAAGATAAGATAGCTGGAGTTGGTGCATACACTACAAAAGAGAATGGTATAGAAAACATGCTTCCAAAATCTACATAGAATCTCTTTGACTCTGATTGAACACTGAGGGACACATAAACAAAGTTAAGACAAACCAGACAAAGTACACTCAAGTAGCAGTAAGCTGAACAACAATCAGAACTCAAATACAACTGGACTTGGAGGTGTGCATTCTAATCAGCTGGAGTGAGACAGTCAGAATAAAATGAGCTCTATAGAAAACCCTACTATGAAGCATTAATAACTGGCTTAAATAAGTTCGAGTCTAATTTTAATAACCTGAAGCCTGCAAAACACTTGTCAAGGGTTGGGGTGTATCCCTTGGTTGAGTGCTTGTATGACATACATGAAGCCCTGGATTAGTCTCATATCCATATAGATAAATTCTTGTTGTATGTGTCTGTAATCCCATCACTTGGGGGTAGAAGATGGAGAATCAGAAGTTCAAATTTATCCTCAACTACATGAAGAGTTCCAGAACAGCCTGAGATACATTAGTCCCTGTCTCAAATTAATGAACAAGTCAATATTCTATAAGAAAACAAAAGAATCAAACACCCCAAATGAAATGAAATTATGAAATTCATAGAATATAATATTAAACTCCCCCAAAATTTGAAAGGAAACTATAAAATATGAAACACACACACACACAAAATAAGTCAATAGAAACAGACCCCAAATGACCAACATCATAAAATGATTAGAAAAGGCTTTAAAGTTGCAGGGTCACTATGTTCAAGAGTCAAAAAAATAAAACAATCAAACAAACAAACAAAACACAACACAAAGAACAAAACAAACAACAACAAAAACAAAAACCTACCACCAACAACAAAAGGGAAATAAAGTACAAGGTGGAAGAAAATGTATGAGAAGTTCCAAGTGGAAATTAGAAAGATTAAAAAAAATAACTTCTTAAGTTAAGAAAACATCTTTGAATAACTCTGAAGTGAAAGTGTTAGTTGATGGGATTAATACCAAGCTAGACACTGCAGAAGCAAAGATCTGTATATCTGAAGACAAGGTACTATAAACTGTGTAGTTGAAGACACAAGGGAATAAGCCCAGGTTGGTTTTGTAACCAGTGAGACAGAAGTAAGTAGCCAATATATGTGAACATTAATTACAGAAAAAGATTTAAAAAATGTGTTTTATGTAAAACAGCAATAATCATAAATCTTCTAGCTTTGATGAGGGCACTAGATTTATGTATCTAATGTTCCATTGATCCTAACCAGGATACAGACACAAACACAAGTACCATGTTCTGTCATGTAGCAATCCTTCCCACTGGATAAACTTCTGTCTTGGAAGGATGCCAGCAAGACATGGGATATTTAAAAAGGAGTGGAACATTTCATGCTGCAAGGAAGCACATTAAACTCAGACAGTTAACTTAAAGGCTTTAGGAAGTCACTGAAGTTGACCAGATTCCCTAGGCTCTAAGCATGTATAAGAACAAGGACTACTGAAAAACACCCTTGGACCACCCAAGCTGCTTGTACAGGATGCTTTGAAATCTGTTGAGCTTCCTGTAGGTTGTCCAACATGTTCCACGCCCAGCTTTTGTGAGCTTTGGTGAGGCAGGTATCTTTGAGTCATTTCTGTTCCTGTAACACCTCACTCATATTCCTATCACTAACCTCAATAAAACTCATTGGTTCACCATGTTGGATTTTGATGGTTTCCTTAATTTGGTCTGTTATGGGTTCCCTATTTCGGATGAGTAGATGTTTGCTCTCATCTCACCATAAATAGTGTCACATAACACATAAACAAAACATACCATCATCACCATCAGATCAAGGAATATCATAAAAAATTCCTACAAGGTATGATAAATAAATATGATAAAATAAAAATATAAAATAAAATAAAAATTTCTGGCACAATGTAAGGTACAAACAAAGCAGGAGGGAGAAAAAGGATACTACAAATATAGCAAAATAAGTGAGGAAAATAAAAATAATCACATTAAAGTTGACAAGCTACAGAAATGAATGATCAAATTAGATGACATTCTAGATCCAGCAAAAGTATCTTTCAACATGAAGGTGTCATATGGATATTTTCAGATAAATAAAAGCCAAGAGAATTTTATTGCTAGCTACCTGCAAGAATTCATAATGAGGGAAGATAATATCCAATGGGTACTTGGATCTACTCAGAAAAAGAAAAAGTGCTGGCAATATCATACATATATGCCAAATATAAGGCTTTTGAAATCTGACTTTCAACGTTCCCTACAAGTTAATTGTTTTTTTAAGGGAAAAAAAAAGATGAAAGGTTTGCCTTTATCACATGTAGAACTAGAATGTTTTACAATCCTGTAACAAGGGGTGGGAAGAGAGAGAGATGAGAATCTATTATTGTAAGGGCTGTATGCCATATGCGGAGTGGCATACTATTTGAAAGTTGACCGTGGTAAATTAGAGATGAATTTTGCAAGACCGGGAGCAACTGCCAAAACCAACCACATAAATGAAAACAATAGTGTTTAATCTAAAGAATTAGCAAATGTTCTCTAATCGTTCTCTCAGTGGTAATCAACTCTCCAGATTATCCAGTCGCTCCTTCTGCCACTGGGCTGAGTTATATAAAATATCCTGTGTGGTGAGGCTCAGCATGATAAGGAGTAAGACAGGCTGTAGGTTTTCTAAAATCCATGACGCTGGAGACACTAAAGTGCTTGGAAGAAAAACAAATTCTATCAGGATCAGCAGAGATAAGATGATGAAGCAGGCAAAGTCTAGTTTGGGTCTTTGTTAATCCTAATATAGAAAAACTGCTGTTAAATGTAATTACCTGACTTCATTGCATTCCAACTTGCCTTTCAGAACCATCTCTTCTTAAAGCTTTTCAGCTTCATCCCTAAACTGCCTGCTCCAAGTTATGGTTGAGGTATAAGGCACATGCTTGTTTAATGCTATTTTTTTTTTTTATTCCTGCTATTTGCCAGACGGGGTCATAAACTGTGAGCTCTTTGCAGTTTCTAACTGAGCAGATTTCATTAGTTACTGAAGTCATCTTGATTGTTTTTCTGTAAGGCTTTCTGAGGTTATTTGTGTGACTGTTAATCTTGGTAGCCGGTGTTACTAGATCTGTAGTCATTTAAGGGACGTACCCCTAGACTTGTTTATAAGCATGTTTCCTGAAAGAAAGAGCTGACAGGCAGATCCCCTTACCTATAGAAAGATTGGCACCTTCTGCCAGCAGCCCAGACACAAAGAAGTCCCAGGGCAAAGCTGCTGTTTTTATGCCTGCTTGCCTTCACCCCTTGCTAGTGAGTGCATTTGCTCTGTTCATCCCTCTGCTATGGCCATTTTCTTCTGACAACATAACTCAGCTTTTCCAGCTTTCCAACAGCGGCTGACGATGTGAGATTCTCCAGGAATCCTCCAGGCCTCCAGCAAAAGTTTGGGACTGCTGGAGAATGCAGCCTCTTGGACAGAGCATCTCCTGGGTTCTTAGCCAATCCTGTGTACACAGAACTGTTATTGAACTGCCAGTCACCCAACACTTTTCCCTTTTATGACTAGGATGCCAAGAAGTACCCAAAGATTAGAAATTACATTATTAATAAGTCACTTGTGAATGCAAACATAGAGGTTTATTTTTGCTGTAGGTTCTCTTCTATGTACTATGGTAAAATTTTCACATCAGTGAGTTGCCTTTAAAATTTGGCTTGTTCACAACTACTTTTAACTATAAACATGATAGCAACCATGAACACCAATGGCTATATGTATACTTTGACAGCCAAGCATTCAATAGTTTTTTTTTTTTTTAAAAACACATCTGTAGTGCCATGTTTGGTGTATATATCTAGTCACAAGCATTCTCTTCTTCCTGGAAAACCCACATCTTTGGCAGTGCAAGAATCACTTTCTCTGGCAGTGATACTGTTAGGCACGGGCAGATGACCCAGGCCAAGCTACATTACATTTGTCTGTTCCCATAATAGTCATAGCCAGAACCATTAATTTTCAGTTTTATCTTCATCTGGTATCATGAATGAAGAGAATTTACAACTTAGAAATGTCAATTTGCCACCCTCCCTGACTCCTGTGCCTTTTTAGTCATGTGGAAGAAGAAGTAAAACACAGGGTCATTTTGAAGTGGTGGGATGAAGCAGGAGTGAGCAGCAGAAGCACCCAGAAGAGGTGGCGTATGATGCCACCTCCTGGTCTTTGATTCCAGGACTCCCTCCTGCATTGATGGCCGAATTCCTTGACCCTCAACTAGCAAATCACATGTGGATATTACTTTTAACTTTAAAATTTTTTCATTGTTTTGAAATTGTGCTGGTTGGTCCTGTATACTCGACACAAGCTAGAATAAGCAGCACCCCTCCATAGCATCTGTATAAACTCCTGTCTCCTGGTTCCTGCCCTGTTTGAGTTCCTTAACTTCCTTTGGTGAGGAATGGCGATGTGAATGGTAAGGCAAATAAGGCCTTTCCTCCCCAGATTGCCTTTTGTCATGGTATTTCATTGAAACAGTAGAAACACTAAGAGTGAAGTAATGTCAGACTCACAACAATTTCCAAATTAGCGCTCCATTGTAATCTCACCCAGCTGTATTTCCCAGTTGTGGGTCTCTGCATTAATGGTCATCTGCTGCAAGAAGCTTCTCTGATGACAGTTGAGTGATGCACTAACCTTTGCTTGCAGCAACAAGGCACTAGGAATCATTTTAATATTGTGCCCTTTTAGCACAATAATAGAAGTCTCTTCCCTAGGGCCTGTGACATAGAAAGTCACAGATTCTTGGCACTAGTAATGGCAGGTGTGTAGGAGCATATGGGTGGATCTGGGAAGAGACAGAAGAGGGGGCTGATGTGATGAAAACATTGCATAAAATTATCAAAGAATTCCAAATTGTTGTTTTATAAAGCAGCCCTATGATCATCACAGACTGCCCATTTGTCAGTCCTCACAACAAGGTCCAGTGTGGCCACAACCACTCTGACTCTTCAGCACTTGGCTGATTTTGAACATCTTTTATTGAAAAAGACAAGTGTTCAACCAACTCTCGATGGAAACAGAGAATGTTTAATAGAGAAGTAGATCATGAAGAAAAAGTCAGCACAATTGTGAACACCCTTAGTGGCAGTACAGAAATGTATGGAGAATTTGAATCCTAAAATATCTGCCCATGTATTATCTAAATCCATAAAGTTACCTAATGATTTTTCAGTTGTTCAACTAAATAAGCAGCAAATATATCGGTTTCTTTTGCTACCTTCTCTCTACATCTTCCCTTTTCTCTCAAAGTAGAAGTCACCTAGAGGTGCATCCCATGCCCACCCACAAACCTGAGAATTTCAGGACAGGAAATTCTACATCTGGTGCTTCATGTGTTTCATACAGGACCTTTGGTATATATCCTTGACGTCAAAGAATCCAGCTTTGGCTGCATTGCATGTAGAAAGACACTAAAAGTTCCAGTTAAGACAATTTTGGAAATATTACCTACAAGAGAGCTGTTAAATTTTCTGGATATATCTATGTATTGTCTTTTCACCGTGCATGGACTTGGAAAAGGTGGAAGGATGGAAAGGGAAAATAAAAGAATAGAAAGAACAGCTTATGATCAGCCCCACACTACCGTTTCAGAGAAAGAAATGCAACTCTCTCTTCTTCTGAGGTTGCATGTCACATCTTAGTGATTCTTGTCTTGAAAGAGACATTAGAGAAATAAGGCTATTGTCAAAAAGTCACACAAAGCCAAGTTCAACCACACAAAATGCAAAGCAAAATAAAGTGTGAAAGAGAATACAAATCTTATCACTTTTGAGCGAGATTGCTTTTCTCTATAGGTAAAGGCTAGATAGATACATATATCCAAAATCAAAGACTTTAGCTGAAATATGATTCTTGTTACAGTAAAAGTACTCCAATATTTGTAGAATCATATTCATAATACTCTTACAATTTAGCCATTATGAGAAAAAACTAGTTTTTCTGTGCCTGATAAAGATACTCAAATAGCCATGTCTTTCAATTTCTTTTCCAGAACAACATATACTCTACATAGCTTAAGTAGCATCCCCACACTGACCAGCAACATGGGTTCCTTATAACATATTTGTCTACCATCTTCATGTAGGTTTATCTTATGGTCTACAGAGGCTTTCTAGGTTCCATTATATCTACCTGTGCATCACAAATAAGAGAAAATTTTCTATCTCTATTAGCAATCATTTTAACATACATTTAGAAGCTGCATATGGCATTTTAAATCTCTCTCTCTTTCTCTCTCTCTCTCACTGTGTGTGTGTGTGTGTGTGTGTGTGTGTGTGTGTGTGTGTGTGTGTATACAGAGAGTGTCTGCAGAGGTCAGAAAAGGGTGTCAGATCTGCTGGAGTCATGGGTAGTTGCGAGCTGCTAAATGACTGCTAGACACCAAAATCTAGTACTCTTGACGGGCACTTGTCCTCTTAAGCACTGAACCATCTCTCCTGCCCCAGACATTTTCACTTCTCTCTCATTTAACTGGGATTGGTTACACTGCCATTGCTAGTTTCAAGAAAGGCTAGGAAATAGAGTCAATATTTTGTATGGTTGTTAAAGGAGGGATGATTATTGAAAAGTCAACAGCTGCTTTTGTCTCAGCTTCTATCTACTAATAGTAGCAATCTGTCCCTTACATTTACCTCAAATCTTTTGAACTAGATTCTTATTATACTTTTTGTTTACCAGGTACCATCAGAGCAAATCCCAAGTGAGAGTAGTTGAGAAGCCAGAGATGAATCCAGAGAGAGGACAGGGAACTGTTTGAAGGGCTTTATTCATTGTGTGAAAGTTGAATTTTATGGATTAGATTTTGGTTTCTTTTGGAGCCAGATTAGAGAAAGATGAAGTAAATGCAAGACTAACCTGCTATGTTGAAAATTATTTCAGTATGGAGGATAAAATAAAATTGCCATTCATTGTCATTAAGGAGTTTACAGTTTCATAGAGAAATATGTTCATGACTAAAATTCAAGGCAAAGTATTGATAGTTTATAGTACCTTTTTAAATTATTTATTTTTATTTTATATACATTGGTATTTTGCCTCCTTATATGTTTGTGTGAGGATGTCAGATTCCCTGGAACTGGAGTTACAGACAGTTGTAAGGTGCTGGGAATTGAACCCAGGTCCTTTGGAAGAGCAGCCAGTAGTCTTAACCACTGAGCCATCTCTCCAGCCCCTATAGTCCCTTTTAATATACAAAGTATTGTACATAATAACAGAATGAATTATGAAGCAAAGAGAATATAATCTAAAAGAAAAAAAATCTTTTGGAAGATGGGTAAATTGGAAACAAACTAGAACAATAGTTGGAAATTCCTCCTAATTTAAATTGAGAAAATCTCTAGGGGTATATTAAAAATAATAACTTCTATTTCTAAATTTTATTTAAAAAACAGAACATTATCTAGGAAAGGTTATTGCTTAAACTACTTGGAAGGCTGAGGCAGGAGGATAGCTCAAGTCCATGATAAAGATAACACAACGAAAGACGCTGCCCCCACTATACAAACCCCCCCAAAACAAAATAGAACAAAAAATAAATAAATTAAAAAGCAAAAACAAAATTTAAAATGTAACAAAGATAGATTCCTAAAATAGTAGTCAGCGTATTAAAGAGTTGCTAAGTACAATTAGTTGTGAATTCCAAATCTCAAAAGATCTACTTACCACCAGGCATATAAATATCATGGAAGATTTCTAATGGATCCCATAAGCTTGACTATGTGTAGTGGAAGAAGCCATACCTTAATGCTTTAACCATTCCACTTGATTCTGGTTAGCAATCTTTGGGATGTTTTCACCTTGTTTTAAAACACACCTATATTTTCTATAAACTATTATGTTATAATTGCCCCTATAGATAATCTCAAACAATAGTAATTTTAATATCTCTCATGGTTTTTTAAAGATTTATGATTTACCTGACTTTAACTGCATTTCTACAGGACTGCAATTTCCAAAATGGCTCACATAGTTTTGGCAGTAGTCACTGACTCTAACTGGGAGCTCAGCTAGAGCTTTTACCACAATCCTCAGTGTCTATCCATTGGCTCCTCTACCTGGAGGAGCTTGGGATTGCTCACAATATGGAATCGAGGATCTAAGGACTGTTTCAAGTCACAAAGGTAGAGGTTATAGACCTTTTCAAGGACAAGCTTTAGAAATCAATCATATAGCTCAATATTTGCCTTCATTTTGTTCAAAATAGGTCACTCAAATGTATCAGTTCTAAGAAGTGGCAATACCTACCCTGTATATTGATAGGGATAAAAATGATAAGTTCATATTTCAAAAAAAAGTGCAGCATGGAAGAAATTTTTTCAATCACCTTTGTAAACATAATCCTTCTACTTTCAAGATGGAAAATATCATTTTCTTGCCTGAAAAACAATTTTTCTTTCCCCATATCTCAAATCTCATCTTATATTCAAACCAAATTAAGACATTAAAAACAAATTCAGACTAAGATCGAATTTGATTTCTTTGCAATATAAATACATTTGAGAAGCCTTCCTGACTACAGAGGTCTATGAATTAGCTATTCCATACTTAGGCTGACCAATCATTATGAGAGAAGGGACAAATGTAAAAAAACTATAATATTCATTCCCATTAGAAAGGGAAAAGTTTACAGTACCAAGCTATCACTTGTTTATAGAAATTCTGATATCTAGCCAAACACCTGTTGGCAATTATCCCTGAACCAATGTCAGAAAGGGTACATTAACTGGGGACCATCTTTGCTCCCTGAGAATGATCCTTGTCATTGAGGCAGTTTTCTAGATTCTAGACCAGTCAGCCATGCTTTCTTTTCCTTAAGTCTATTGTTTGTGGTGAAGATATCTTTTTCATCCTGCTTCCTGATCACTCAATGTCAGGTTTCGGAAGCCTTGATTCATTATGTACTAAATCCTCTTTAATCAGAGTTCTAGGCTCTTCCTCTGAAGATGCTTCTGGAGTCTTGGAAGATTCTTATGCCTCCCACTGGGGTTATCATCATTGTTCAATAGACTCAGTCACTTTTGAGGGTCAGCATCACTACACAAAATTCACACTTATAGGAGTTAAGCAATAGACACTGTCTTAAAAAATTTTTTAGGTGATCTTCAATCTTGAGATGAAGGCTTGAGAGCTATAGAGTATTGCCCTTATATTTTTCCCAAGTTCTGTTTTATACCTGAAGGGGTCTATAAAAAACCACCCTTAAGTTTTAGAAGGCTTTTAAAATTTCTAGATGAGAGAATCTGGGAGGTGCAAGCTTTTATCTCTACAAGATCTTAACAAAGCATCTTACAGATGCATCCTTTACTCCACCTTGATCTGAAACCATAGTATAATGATATCACCCTGGGTTTGATCTTCCCTCAGAGCCATTTCTTACTTTACCAGTGTTTGCCATCTGGAGCAGCTTGGACTGAGAAACTGTTTTATTTTCCAACTTTGAAACTTTTAGATTGGAAAAATTTCTCTCTGCATTTTGATTAAAATCCAAATTGCTTCTTCAGAGCTCTCTCTTTCATCACTTTATTATCAGCAGTTAAAAGAATCCAATTGACACTTTCAACATTCTGCCTGGAAACTTTTGCCAGATTCACTGGTTTTGTTCTTCTATGTTCATTGTCAATGCAGGATACATCACTGGCAAATCTCCCTTCACAATGGGACACTGGGGGTCACTCTTCCAATCGCCACTGTCAGATGTTTTCATTGTCTTTTGGAGCACTACTGAGTCTCCCTGTTGCTCTGAATACCTCTGTTCACCATCTAACCTTTTCTAAGCCAATGCCATGTGTTTCAGGTTTATCACACGACTCTGTTTCATCTCTGTAGTAGCCACCAACTTAGTTTCTTTAAATAGTAAAAATACGTATGTATTGAGATAGCATCAACTGATACCCGAGGTTCTGTCCCGTGTTGGTGGTAGCAAGGATAAGTGGGAAGTCAAAACATGGTCATTCACATGAGCAGAAACTGGTGTCACCTGCCCATTTGATGTTTTCACTTAAAGGTCCTTATTATGTGAGTACTTTTATGTGAGTACTTCCATATATAGTTTTGGGGCTACTTGACACGATTTCATCACATTTCACTTATTTCTTACTTTGCCTCTATGAGATAGATATTATTCATTTATTCACTTTTTCAGAAAATAGTATTGGCAAACCTATGCATAAGAACCTATCATAAAACAAAGATGCCTTACTTCTAGAAACCTTGATTCACCTGAAGTCCTTTTGATCCTAAGTTAGAAGTATCTCCTTCAGGGAGTTAACATGTAGAGTTGGGATTAATCAGTGGTTTTAGCTCTAACCAAATAAAGCAAACTGAAGTTTAAAAAGTATAAGAAAAGTATTCTTTATCAACAGGATCACTCAAGATTTGAACCTAGATCTGTGTGGCTTCAAAATCCTCACATTTTCTGTGGCAAGAAAAGTATTAGAAAATTAGTCCAAGTGTCCAACTCAAAGGTAATCGAGATGTGTAGGTTGGAAATAAACTAATGACTACATGCAGAAAATATTACACAGCTAGATAGACAAGATGAGATGACACTTAGTGAGGTAGATATGATCTTTGGTTCTTGAGAGAATCAAAGGGATTCTTGTGAACAAAAATGAAAAATAAATCAAAATACAAGATGGTACCAAATGACAGAGTTATTTGTTTCATCCAAAAGAGGAACTATCCAGATACACAAATATTATATGATAGGCCTAATAAAAAAGAATTTTTTCTTTCATATTTGCAATTATTTTGGAATATCAATTAAACATTTGATGCTGAGTGGGTAAATGATAACCTATAACCATATGTTCAATAGCTTAATCTGCAAATGACCAGAAATTTCACCAGACAACACATTACACTTTAATGTGAAAAAGCATACAACAAAGGCAAACATACATGTAAATGTAAGGAAATAAAGAAAGTAAAGTGATACCAAGGCAACCAACTATACATAGTCATTATCCTAAGGCTCATTATAAATTTCTAAGGGAAAGAAAGAAGAAACAAGGATACCCATCACAATAAATGCTCACAAACTGTATCTGAGGAATGGTCAGCAAGATTGAATTAAACCAGCCACAGAAATCAAAGCAAGAGGAAGTTTCTAGAAAGTCACTCCAGCACCGAGAGCCAGAGGCATCCCAAAGGGAAAGCTCTGTGCTGAGAATGTTAATAGGGAGTAAATGGAAGGCCATCAAAAAAAGAGGTAGACCAGAAAGATTGTTTTATTGGGCTTGCATTAAATTCTTTCTTTCTGTTTATGTGACAGTTAGATAAACTGTGATAATTCAATCTTTTAAAAACATTAAAATGAGTCTCAGACAGAGAAGTATATTGTTTCTATGGCTGTATCATAATGACTCATATCCCAGGAAGGATAAATGAACTATAAGCTGAATGAGAAAGAAGCACTTAGCTAAGATAATTAAGTTGGTTAGACTTAATTGAGGGCTGAGAAGCTCTAAGATTTGGAATGAAAATAGTAGCAGATAACCTTATTTTCAAATATGGAAGGGAATTTTCAGGTCTAAAACTGAAGGGGACAAAAGATTTAATATTTGAACTGTCCCACTTTAACTTCTTGTTCTGCCTGAAGAAATTATTATCATAAAAGCAGAAATAGCTCAATATTTGAAAAGTATGGGACAACAATGTCTGTTTAAACTTTGTATTCCCTATAAGAATCATTTATCCTGAATTGAAAGGCATCTATAGTAAAGTGATAGCTTTAATTGGCAAGTTGATACAACCTGGAGGAGAGTCTCAATGAGGATTTTCGAAGTTGACATGGGATACAAACACACCTGTAGGGAATCTTCTTAAAGAAATTAATTGATGAGGGTAGACCCACCCTATTGTGGGTGACACCTTTTCCTAAGCAGGGATTTCTTCAGTGTATAACAAGACAGAAATGGAGTTGAATGCAAGAAGGCAGTTTGCACAGATTCACTTCTCTCTGGTCTTGATCGTGGGTGGGACGTGACTCTACCTACTTCAAGTCCCCTTCATGGTGCCTTACTTGCTGTGATGGATCATAACATAGAAATGGAAACAGATTAAATCCCTTTATTCCCTAAGTTGCTTGAGTCTGGAGTTTATTACAGCCACTAGAAAGGAAACTAGGGAAAACATTAAGATATTAAAATTGAATTTCCCTGTCTCTGTTTCAGCTAAGATCACAAAGAATAAGCACAAATCAGTGTCAATTACCTTCACACTGTAAAATGAGAAGATATACTGTAATACAGAATCTACAAAATCATCACTCTGGACACTGGTTTTGGGAAACTTTATCATAATAGTTGCTTTGAGGATATTTAAAAGACTGAAGAAGTCAATAAAGAAGACTTTTTACAGAGAATGTCTTTAAAGAGAGTAATTGGAATACTTTGGAATTCATCATCACTTAACTCAAAGCTACACATTCATTCTCATGAGAGACGAGCAAGGAATGCTTGCCCCATCTCCTTCTTCCACTTCAAGACAAATTAAGTTGAAATAAAGAAAATTATTCAGGGAATGTGATCTTTGTTCCTGGAAATCTCTATGATACAGGGACCAATGGTATCTTCAATTTCAAGAAAAGCTCAAATGTTGGAAGTAATTGTGGTTGCTTTGGTGTAGAGTTCCAAGAGTCATATGTAGAATTTGATTGGAACCCAATATAGATTCCTCTTAAGAGACCTGCCCAGTGAGAAGGAGGGATGTCAAGAGAGGAGACACCACCTGAAGCTTTGAGCCTTTAGAGAAATTGTAAGCTGACCTCTAGAGGAGAAGTATTGCCACAGCCCTAGGAACTATGACTGGAGATCTCTGTTGGGAAATGTTTGGGGAAGCACTCCGAAAATCTCCCAAGAGATAATGAGTCAGCTTTGAACCTCTGCCAAGACTAGAAATCAACAAAATAAGGTCATGACTATGACAGTAGAAGCCGTGTTAAATCTTTCTTGCCCCAATTGCTCTTCTTCCTCTTTTGACCCTCATTGGAAGCCACTCTCAAATTGAAGTGTTGGGGAAATTTTATTGAAGAAGAATAAAATAGGAACTCAAGCAAAGCTTGCCTGGATTATTACCACAGACTCATTATTTCAGTTCTAGAATCAGGTAGCTATTGCATGCAGAAGCATGGGAAAATGTTTTCATTAGATAAGGACCACTGGTAAGCATAGGGAGATTGGACAGGTGTTATTCAATGCCCAGGAAAAATAAGTCCACACAGATCTTCTAAGGGGTATATTATCTTTACACTAAGATACCATAATCTTCTTAGCACAGTTTGAAAAAATTAAAGGCACCACTTATGGAGAAAGGCCTAGAGTCAAACCAGAATTGTGCCTCACATAAGCTATGTGAACTTGGGCAAATGACCTAGCCAATCCAAGCTTCCTACTTGGAAAACTAGGGGTATATTGCATATATATCATAAAATTAATGTAAGAGATAAGTAAAATCATGTAGGTCAACTGTTTGATGCTGTAGCTTCCATAGATAATGCTTTATAAACAATAGCTATTATTATTAATTATTTATCAAAAGTCACAATTCATCTTTTTTCTTTTCCCCAAGAGCTTCCTAAACTGATATTTTTATACACCAGAATCTAGGACTAGCTTCAGTGCTACTCCTTAAACTCAGAATGAGGATGTAGATTTCTAGTTCATCATTGAAGGAAAAGAGTACAGTCCTTGCCATGGCTCTGCAGCTCTGCATGATGGGAAATGGGATGTACCACACCCAGCTGAAAACTGCAGGCAAAACTTGAGCAAACAGAAAGTGACTATTTTGGCATCTCCCCAGTTCCCTACCCAGTAAAAAACTCCTCTGCAGTTTTGGTAGGAATGGTATAGGATTTTGAAAGACTTGGGGAGATTTTCTGCCCATAATTCAGAGCATAGTTTTGCTGAAATTGAAGTTGCCATCCAGATATTTTAAAACATTTCTCTGTGTTTTGAAAGAGAGGCTGTCAGATTTCTTTCTTATGGTGTGGAAGGAAAACAGTCAACATAACTTAAGCTGAACATTTTTGGAAATTGAAAGCCACTCATCTTTAAAAAAAAGATTCAGGTTATCAACCTCAGGCATTTACTTTTCTTCAAAGATTAGAATAAAAGCGAGATCATCAAAGCTAAATTGCAATGGATAAGACTACTCGAAGGAAGAAAGACTGACGTTCAGAGAGTGGGAAACATATACAGCAGCTATTGTTCCCGGCAGGCTGTGTAGAGGCTTGCTTGGGCTACAGGGTCCTCTAGAGACCATCCCGCAGCAGCAGGTCCTTCGCTATTCTCGCATCCTGTGACGAACTCTCTTGATTAGGCATTTGGTGTGGCTTCCTGAATATTTCTTTTAGTTTATTTAATGCTTTCTTTTGGAGCCATCATACATTTACTTGTTTCAAAAATTTAAAGGCATAAAAGAATATGCAGTGGAACGTTTTTCTTACTCATTCACAGCCAATCAATGGCTCTTACCAAGGGAAACATTGTATGCAAATGTATATAAATCTACACTTGTCTATTATACAAGTTACAGAACATGTTGTAATAGGTCAATAACCTGAAAGCTTTAGACAGTATTCCTTGTCTTTACCTGAAGAGCTTCCTCATTCTTTTGTGCTGCATAATTTTATTTCATAGGCACACATCATAATTTACCTCATCTCCTATTGGTAGACATTTATCTTCTTTCTAGTTATTTGCTATTTCAATGCCATGATAAATATAATATACATGTGACTATATTTGTAAACCAAATCCCAAAAGGAAAATCACTGGGTAAAAGAGACATATTTATAATATGGTAGTAGCCATGCAAAGGCAACACACA
>CAJQZJ010032499.1:3894925-3930673 GCA_907164525.1 Lophiomys imhausi | reverse complement strand
ACACACACACACACACACACACACACACACACACACACGCTGCATCAGAGGGTATAGACAATTAGGTTTATGGGGAAAATTCACAACCAACAGGTCTAGCATGTGGAAGTGTCACCATGAGAAGTGCAGCAGGAAGAGTTCCCTGCCCTTAATCTGCTTTCTATCTCCTAGCATGACTACACAGAAAAACCCCTTCTTCACTCTGCAATAGGTAATTCTTCCTGAACTGGAAAATGTCCTTGTAGGACAGAAGCTCAATAAAAGTATTTGAATGCAAATACTGCTGATATTAACCACAGGTCTCCTGTTAACCCAATGATCAAAACCTGTGCTGGTGAATGAGGTATTCCACAAGATACCATCAGAGGGCAAAAAACCAACCCCACATCTGACAGAGGGCTAATATCCATAATTTACAAAGAACTTAAGAAATTAAATGCCAAGAAACCAAATAATGCAATCAAAAAATGGGGAACAGAGCTAATCCAAGAATTCACAAAGGAAGAATTTCTAATGGCCAAGAGACACTTGAAGAAATGCTCAACTTCCTTAATCATCAGAGAAATGCAACTCAAGACAATTCTGAAATTCCATCTCACACTTGTCAGAATAGCTAAGATCAAAAACTCAAATGACAGCACATGCTGGCAAGGCTATGGAGAAAGGGGAACACTCCTCCATTGCTGGTGGAAGTGCAGACTTGTGAAACCACTATGGAAATCAGTCTGGCGATATCTTAGAAAACTTGGAATAGCTCTACCTCAAGACCCAACCATACCACTTCTGGGTATATATACAAATGATTCCTTACCAAACCACAAGGACATTTCCTCATTTATGTTCATAGCAGCCTTATTTATAATAGCTAGAAACTGGAAACAACCCAGATGTCCCTCAATCGACGAATGGATAAAAGAACTGAGGTACATTTACACAATGGAATACTACTCATCAAAAACAAGGAAATCATGCAATTTGCAGCCAAATGGATGGAACTAGAAAGTTTCATCCTGAGTGAGCTAACCCAGACTCATAAAGATGCACATGGCATCTATTCACTTATAATTGGATTTTAGCCATATAATACAGAACAATTATCCTAAAACCAACACACCAAGAGGAACAGGAACATAGACTTTGTTACCTGTTAGTGGGACACTTTGCCCTAGTGGTGCTGCCATGTAGGCCCCCAGTACATGAGGAAGCTCTTAGCCCTCATATGACTGCGGAACTGGGGTGAGGGACAGATATATAGGGACATCCGATTCCAGAGGAGTAGGATAGGAAGGAGGGGGGGAAGAGGGTGGGAGA
The DNA here is from genome assembly GCA_907164525.1 of Lophiomys imhausi. Classification (NCBI taxonomy): domain Eukaryota; kingdom Metazoa; phylum Chordata; class Mammalia; order Rodentia; family Muridae; genus Lophiomys; species Lophiomys imhausi. The sequence goes on along the minus strand of CAJQZJ010032499.1, from coordinate 3,929,362 downwards.
GTGAGACCTGAAGGAGTAGAAAGAGGGCAGGCACTGTGATGGAGATGTAACTTGAAGTAAAAATAAACATTAAAAAAAGAAAGAAACGCTTGAGGAGGCAGGCAACTGTGCAGCGAGTATCTCTCTCTTCTAGGCGTACTTAAGAGCCCTCCAGAGGATCCAGTGACAATCTAGAGTCACAGAAATGAGAATACCTTTCTCCCTTTTTCTGTAGAAATCATCACTCTATCTCTAATAATATCATGGTGAAATATGTAGCCTTACCATGATTTATGTTTAGATTTCTTTTATTATCTAAATTAATCATCTTTTCATATGTTTAAAAGGTAATTCATTTTTGCTCTTTGTGATATGATTGTTCATATCATTCTGTTTTCATACTGGATTATTGGTTCTTTTATTCGTTTGTAGGAGATTTTTATCTGTTATATATGTTGAGGAATTAATTCTGTTTCTGTAATATGGACTTCCAGAGTTCCAATTTATCATCTGATTTTTGAAATTGTCTATAATGGCTTTTATTTGACAAGAATTTGATTTTCCGTATTGTTGAATTTATCACTTTCCTGGTTCCACTTCTATATTTTATATTATAAAGAAGCATCCCCTGTGTTGTAATGTTATACGCTTATTTAAAACAAGCAAACAAATAAGCAAAAAAATCTCAAGTGTGCACCACTGTTTCCTATAGCACATTGATGTAATAGTGTCTCCCTTTAATTTTTCCAGTTGCCTCTAACTGTCCAGTTTGCTTTGTACTGGGTGTCATTTTCATTTCCTGGAGAATCAAGATGTGTCAAAAGGTGTAGATTCAAGTCTTAGTACCTTTTCTTTCCTTGGGATACTTTAGAGCTCAATCAGAGCATTAACTCATCAGTAGGTCCCTAGTTTGGTCTCCTGTGACTTTAAACTCCCCAAGTCATAATTTCTCACAGACCTGTAACTGACTAATTAATAGACACTGTTAGAGTTCCATAAAATATATACAGACATTTTCTAGATATTTTGACATTTTTCTATTTATCAGTAATAGTTATTGAGTAGTTTTATTGAGTTCACATCACATTTAATTTGTGTCAATATTATATACCTTTCTATAAGTTGACACAAAAAAATCTGAAACAAAGTTTCTTCAGGGTAATTTTGTGTGTTTTTAGGGACATAGGACTTGAAAAACTGACTCAGAATTTAACTGAAATTAAAAAAAAAACAGGCTGAATGAGATATTTTGAAAGATGAATCATGTGGGAGAAGTTATCTCAGTAGACCTTTCTAAAGCTAAGCTGGTATGGTACTGCCACAGATGTAGACAAGAAAACCTATGAAATGGAACAGAAAGCCCAGAAGCCAATTACTACACACATAAAAGATTGTCTTATGGTGAACCTAGTATGAAAGGTTAGTGAAAATGCATGATGGTAGAATTTTAATAAGTATTTGTACATGTGTTTATACATGTAGAAAAATGAATGTGCATATTAAAGAAATGACAAAATACAGACTTCATCTCATAGGTCACATGTAGATTCCTGGTTCATTTAAAGACAAAAGTAGATGTCAGAACTATACTTTCGTAGATGATATACAGAATGACTCCACAGTGTTAGGATGGGGTGTGGTTGTTTCTTAAATAGAAACAAAAGGGGAAATCACTGAAAAGGAAATTAATTTAGTTACAATAAAATTTAACCCTTCTAGTCATTTTAAACTATGAAGATAACAAGATACAATTTAGAGGAAAAATTTGAAAGCATATTATGACTGATAAAGCACCAAAATTCAGCCTCAGTAAAGACTCTATACATCAAAGAAAAACAAATGAGTAAAATCAAAAAGAAGCTTGGAGGTTAGAAGCATCAGATGCTCTTGCAAAGGACCCAGTTTCAGTTCTTCACACCCACACAGTGACCCACAACCATATGGAACTCCATTTCCAGAAGATCCGACACTCTCTTCTGATCTTGGCTGGCACAACGTCATGCACGGGGTACACAGACATACTCACTTGCAAAAGCACTCTCACACATAAATAAAAAGTAAATAAGTTTTAAAGAAAAGTTCTTCCAGAAACAACTGAAAAGGGATTTTACAGAAGAACCCTGAGTGACAATAGAACATAAAATAAAGTAAAAACAAACAAACAAACAAAAAAATCACCGTTTACAATGAAGGAGATTTCCAGTAGAACCAACTGGCAAAGTCAAAAGAGCTAACGTATTTGTTAAGAATGAGAAGACAAAGAAGACTATCTACGCTCCAATCCTTATGTATTCCATACAGATGCAAGAAGTGTACAGTGCAGAGGGTTAGAGGGAAAACTGTTGATAAAACTGATTTTTTAAAGATAAAAACATTTTATTCAATATGTCAATGGTGATTACCCACCCTGAGGGCATGGTAAGGATCCTGGAGTGTCCTGGGGATATCCAGATGCTTTGCTTTGGTAATGTTCTATTTCTTCCACAGAGCATGCAATAACTTCCTAGGGATACCAAAGTCCTGGAAGCTGAGTGGCTTAAAACAAAGATGTCTGCTTGTTCTGTCACCTGAAGGCTGGAAACATGAGCTTGAGATATCCCCTTATTCTGGGATAAGGCTTTTCTTGCTCTTCCTGGTTTCTGTGTGTATTCTGTGTCCTGTCTTATTAGAAAGACATCAGTGATTGACTTTGTGGCCTGTTCTAGTCTGGAATAACTTCATCTCAAATAATTATGTTTTCTATGATGCCAGTTCCAGTTAAAGTCACATTCTGTGGCTCTGTATAGACATGAAATTTGAGCAGCTGGTATTCAACCCACTACACTGGATCCCCTTTTCTTTATTTTTCTTTCTATAATTTTTTAAAGGTTTATTACTTTGTTACATCTCTATTGCTCCCCCTCCCTCCACCACCTTTCAGCCCCTCCCTCCCACCTTCAACTCCCTCTCCCACCCCTCTCATACCTCCAGTGTGGGGTGTCTCTGTGTATCAGCCCCCCTCAGTACATTAGTCACATGAGGTCTAAGAACTTCCTCTTGCACAGGAGGCATACATGGCAGTTCCACTAAGGGGGGGTATCCCACTGATTGGTAATCAAGCCTCTGTTCCTGCTCTTTTAGGTCTACTGATTGTAGGATAGTTATCCTATACTATAATGGCTAAAACCTAGTTATAAGTTAATATATGCCATGTGTAGCTTTCTGAGTTTGAGTTAGCTCACTTATGATGAGCTTTTCCAGTTCCATCCATTTGATTGGAAATTGCATGATTTCGTTGTTTCTGATAGCTGAGTAGTATTCCATTGTGTAAATGTACCACAGTTTTTTATCCATTGTTCAGTTGAAGGACATCTGGGTTGTTTCCAGTCTATAGTTATTACAAACAAAGCTGCTATGAACATAGTTGAGGAAATGTCTTTGTGAATTGGTGAGGAATCTTTTGGATATATGCCCATGAGTGGTATGTCTGTGTCTTGAGGTAGAGCTATTCCATGTGTTCTAAGGTATCGCCAGACTGATTTCCATAGTGGTTGTACAAGTTTGCACTCCCAGCAATGGAGGAGTGTTCCCCTTTCTCCACAGCCTCGCCAGCATGTGCTGTCTTTTGAGTTTTTGATCTTAGCCATTCTGACAGGTGTGAGATGGAATCTCAGAGCTGTTCTGAGTTGCATTTCTCTGATGATTAAGATGTTGAGCATTTCTTCAAGTGTCTCTTGGCCAGCTTAGATTCCTCTTTTGTGAATTCTGTTTAGATCTGTTCCCCATATTTTGTTTGGGTTACTTGGTTTTTTGGTGTTTAATTTCTTGAGTTCTTTCTAAATTTTGGATATTAGCCCTCTGTCAGATGTGGGGTTGGTGAAGATATTTTCCCAGTCTGTAGGCTGCCATTTTGTTTTAATGACAGTGTCCTTTGCCTTACAGAAGCTTTTCAGTTTCATGAGGTCCCATTTATTGATTGTTGGTCTTAGGGCCTGAGCTATTGGTGTTCTGTTCAGGAAGTTGTCACCTTTGCCAATGAGTTCCAGGCTTTTCCCCACTTTCTCTTCTACTAGATTTAATGTGTCTGGTTTTATGTTAAGGTCGTTGATCCACTTGGACTTAAGTTTTGTGCAAGGTGATAAATATGAGTCTATTTGCATTCTTTTACAACATGTAGAGGTATCACCATCCCTGATTTCAAGCTATACTACAGAACAATAGTAACAAAGACAGCATGGTACTGGTATAGAAACAGACAAGTTGATCAATGGAATTGAATTGAAGTCCCAGAAATAAACCCACACACCTACAGTCACTTAATTTTTGACAAAGAAGCCAAAACCATACAATAAAAAAGGACAACATCTTCAACAAATGGAGCTGGTCTTTCTATAATTTTTTAAATGAGAAAAGATTTGATGAAGCTTGGGTTTTCCTTGAACTTGTTATGTAATTGAGGCTAGCCATAAACTCCAGATTCTTCTGCCTCAGCCTCCAAGCCATTGGATTAAAGATATATGCTACTACACTTAGCTTTCTGAATACATTTGAGATTTAAAAAAAAATACAAATATTCAGCAAGGCATGGTGGAGCACGCCTTTAATCCCAGCACTCTGGAGGCAGAACAAGTGGATCTCTGTTCAAGGCCAGCCTGGTCTACAAAGTGAGACCATGACCCTGTCTTGAAACATTCCCTCTTCCGCCACCCCCCTCCCCCCCAAAAAAAAGCACTGGCTGCTCTTCCAGAGAACCTGGATTCAGTTCCCAGAACGCACATGATGTAACTCCTGTTCCAGGGGAATCTTATGCCCTCTACTGGCCTCCATTGGCACTGCGCCTGTTGTGCACGGAATACATGCAAACAAAATACTCACATACATAAAATAAAAATTAATAAACTGGGCCTGATGGCACACACATTTAATCCTAGCACTCAGGTAATATATATATATATATATATATTCATATTTGCCTTTACAAAAGGAGTATTCTGAGACTATTTGTAGACCATGGTTAGCTTGATGTGTCAATTATATTCTTTGATATATTTTTTAAGGATTGGAATTTTTGTGTTTATTTATTACTTCACATTACATCTCCAACACAGTCCCACCCACCACTACTCCCAGTCCCACCCTCCCACCCTTCTCCCAGAACTCATAATTCTTTTTTTTTAATAATTAGGCCACAAGTATGAAAATTACAAGGCACAACATACATTCCCAGTGTCCAGTCCACATATACCTGTCAACTGACATCAAAACTCTATTATCCATCTATCTCCATGAGTTTAAAGTTCTATACCTAACTCAGTTTCCATCCTAACTTGCATTACCAACTTAAAAACATCTTCTTAGACTTAGAACATCCTTTTAATTCCTAAACACTTGAAATTTAACTGTGAGAAAGCTGGACAACTTGTCCCTGAGTGAGGATTAGGGCAGGGCTCTGTTCTTATCTTTCCAGGAGAATCAAAGCATTCATTCAAGGAACCCAGGGACAACTGGACAACGGAAACCTCAGCAGAAAACAGAATCAGACACCAAAAGAAGACGAGTGACCCAGATGATTCAGCCTGACAGACTCCCTCAATAGCTGTCTCCATCAAAAGCCTACAACCACAACAACTCAATATCGCTAAGACCGTTCAGCTCTACAAAATGCCCCAGCCAGAACCTCAGTAAAGCCTGGAAGTTCAGCTTCTGCCTACAAACTCCTTAGGACATCTAAACAGCTGAGAACAGAAGGACTGAACATAAAAGGAGTGTACTAACATTTATAACCATTTTTCCATTTTAGTTCGGGCCCCAAACAGGTTTACTATGACCCAAATCAGCAGGAAGTCATTTTAAGAGAGCAACGTCCCATACCCAGAGGGTGGGGAGGGTGTTTCTCCGCCCCCCCCCCCTTTTTGGTTATTTGAAGGACAACTGAAAACTCTGTTATTTAGGGGAAGAGATTACAAGTTGTTAAAAGGTCCTGTTTAATGGGTTTTGGAGGTTAGACCCAGGGTATTCCTTCTTTCCTTTTTCTGTATCCTTCTTTATCTCCTATGTAGGAATGCACGGACTTGAGAAAAATTGAGACATAGACATAGCACAGGAAGGACCAAGAAGAAGGGTCAGATTATCGAATATGCCCTTATACCTTTGTATATTGATACAAAATTAGTAGTATATTTGGCTAAAGTGGTATTGACCATTGTTTATTGTGCAAAAATAAGATTGTATTGGTCTACGTTGGTATTGATATTTATATATTGATACAAAATTAAGATTATAGTTGGCCACAATGGTATTGACCCTTGTATATGGACGTAATATTAAGATTGTATTGGGCCACATAGGCATTGATCTTTGTACACTGATACAAAATTAAGAGTATATTTAGCCACATTTGAATAGATCTTTGTATATTGATACAAAATTAAAGGTAACACTTCCTAATGGTATCTTACCTAGAGATACTTAAAAATGAAATATGAAGCTCTGGCCTCTTGATACCAACCGTCTTAAACTGTTTAGGATAGTTAAGAAAAACAACCTCCTAGTCATGCATGCATGTCACCTTGTTAGCTATTATGACAGTCTATCACAGATATTCTCTAAGCTACTCAGTAATCAAGTTGTTAAGAGACAAGCAACATTTGCTTATCTAAATACAAGAGATAGATAGGGCATCTTCAAAAACCCCAAGAGATCTGCAGAATATGGCATTCAAAGATGTGGTCTTAAATTAAGATTTTTTTTTTGATATCCTGACATATCAGCTCCTGACAACACCCCCTATTCTACTCCAAGTAGAAGAAAAGCATCGAAGAATCTCCAATGTGAGATGGTTGAATGGCAAGCCTATCTCTTGACATGTAAAAACTCCTTGCTTCAACTGCAGACAGACTGCTGTCCAAAAAGGACAAAACTTGGTAGCAGGGAAGTCGACAGCCTAGCTCTGCCAAGACAGGGTAGGTTAGTCCTTCACAATCCCTGCTCTACAATAAATGTCTGTCAGAGCAGCCTTATTTGTAATAGCTAGAATCTGGAAAAAACCCAGATGTCCCTCAACCAAAGAATGGATTAAAAAACTGTGGTATATCTACACAATGGAATACTACTCAGCTATCAGAAACAATGAATCATGCAATTTGCAGCCAAATGGATGGAGCTAGAGAAGCTCATCCTGAGTGAGCTAACCCAGACTCAGAAAGATGCACATGGCATCTATTCACTTATAGTCAGATTTTACCTATATAGTACAGGATAACTATACTGCAACCAATGCACCAAAGGGAACATGAGCATAGACTTTTTTTCCTGTCCATGAGACACTTTGCCCTAATGGTGCTGCCTTGTAGGCCCCCAGTGTATAAGGAGGCTCTTGGCATCATATGACTGCGGAAATGGGGCAGGAGACTGTTATGTAGGGACATTTACTCCACAGGAGTGTGATGGACGGGATAGGGGGTAGAAGGTAGAAGGGTGGGACTAGAAGGGCTGGAAAGAGGACACTGTTATGGAGATGTAACCTGATGTAATAAATAATATTTTTTTTTAAATGGGGCATATTAAGTTAAAGGAAATGTCAGGTACCAAGAGTGTGATAAGGAGAATAAGATGTATTTTATGAGGAGCTATTTAAATCCAAGGGAAGATAAGGAAGTTATTAATTGATCCTCAAGTTTGGGAGGGGGAGATTGCAGAGTCTCCCCACACTAAGATGTCACCCATATAATGGTAAATGTGCAGACTTTTGTCTAAGTAGGACATTAATGCTGTGGCAATGCCAACCTGTCAGATGGTATACCTGTTTGTCACCCCACGGGGGAGTACTACCCACTCATATTGTAAGGCTAGCCCAGAGTTGTTAGTGGTAGGTATTGAGAATGCAAAGTTTTGGCAATATCACTGAGAGGAAATGAAAAAAAAAACAGTTTTTAATGTTGATTAGTAGGACAGGAACATTGACAGGAATGAATATGATGGGTAACCCCCTTTGGGAGGACTACCACACACAAGGTTTTAATAATTGTCCTTAAGTCTTGTAGCAGTTTTCACCCCCTGAGCTCTTTTTTTATATATATAGCAAACACAGGGGTATTCCATGGACTGCTGGAAAGGCAAATATGTGAAGCTAGAATTGTTCTTCTACTAACTGTGAGGACACTTCAAGCTTCTCCCTTGATAGAGGCCATTGTTCAACTCAGATTTGATCTTATGAGAGTCAGTCAAGGGAGGGAGTGTTACATTTAATAGCAGCCCTTCGAATTGGGAATAACCCAGGGGAGGGTTTTTAAAGTTTTAATGAGTGTAATTATTGCTACAAGTATACTCATTTACCCTTCTTTTGGCTGACTAGGGAGAGTAACTCCTAGAGCCTCCAGGATATCTCTTCCTAGAAGATTGGAGGCAATGTTGGCTACAAGAGGGTGTATCATGTCCATAGACTCATCAGAATCCTCTCATTTGTAGGCTTGTGGTAAAGGTATAGGAACAACCTTTTATGCCTAGAATCTGAGGCACAGGAATTAGTTCCTAGTCTTGTCAGACATCTTGTTTTTTTTTTTAAATTGTTCTATCTGCTCCAGTATCAATGAGGCATTTGAATGGATTGTCACCTATTTTCATGGTTATCTTTGGGTCGGAGACTTCTGAGATACTAGAAACCCATAAAGTCTCTATTGGAACAGTTTTCCCTCTTACTGTTGGGACTGAGGGATGCCCTGTTTTAAGTTGAAAGGCTCCAGTGGATTGCCATCTTTATCATATTGAGAGAGACAATCTCTCCTCCAGCGAAAGTCCCTACAGCACCAGAGACAGACTGTCTTGAGGGTGGTGGCATTTCTGGTGGAGAGGCCCCTTAGGGCACTCACCTTTCCAATGTCCCTTTTTGCCACACTTAAAGCAACCCACTTCTGTTTTTATCATTAATGCAAAGATCTGGTCAATGGAAGCATCCTGATGGGATGCTGTCCCAATATCCTGAGTGACCACAATCCATCTACCATAGTGTTCATTTTTGAAGTCTTATGAGGTCAGCCTGCATTCAGAAGTCATACCCTCCCAAATGATGTTATTAAGAAGGAGGTCTCAGCAGAGCTAGGCTGTCGACTTACCTGCTTCCAAGTTTTGTCCTTTTTGGACAGCATTCTGTCTACAGTTAGAGCAAGGGGTTTTTCCTGCCAAGGGTTAGGCTTGCGACTAATTCAATCATCTCCCACTGGAGATTCTTCGATGCTCATCTTCTACTTGGAGTAGAATAGGAGGTGCTGTCAGGAGTTGATAGGTCTCAATATAAAAATAATCTAAAGTTAAGAAAACATCTTTGAATGCCATATTCTGCAGATCTCTTGAGGTTTTTGAAGAGGCCCTAATCTATCTCTTATATTAGGATAAGCAGATGTTGCTTGTCTCTTAGCAACTTTATTTCTGATTAGCTTAGAAAATAACTATAATAGACTTTCATAGTACCTAACAGAATGACAGGGGTGCATGACTATTAGTTTGCATTTCTTAATTATCCTAAACAGTTTATGACAATTAGTAGCAGAAAGCCGAAACTTCACATTTCATTTTTTTCTTTACCCCCTAACCCTTCCATCCCATTTCTAAGGAGTGGAGTGTCCCTATATAACAGTCCCTTACCTTAGTTCAGCGGTCGTATGAGGGCCAAGAGCCTCCTCATACATTGGGGGTCTACGAGGCAGTACCACCAGTGAAAAGTGTCTCATTGCCCAGGAGAGAGAACTAAAAACAAACAAACAAATAAGCAGACAAACAGATAAAAAAGAATAAAAAGTAGAAAAAAATAAAAATAAAAAATAAAAAGTCTATGTCCATGTTCCCTTTGGTGTGTTGGTTGTAATATCGATATCCTCCTAGCTCTGCCAAGACAGGATAGGCAAGTCCTTCATAACTCCTGCTCTACAATCAATGTCTGTCAGAGAAACGGGGCCAAATGACTGAAGATCAATGCTGTAATGTATGGAGAGAAAATGGGAACTGTCCAGGCAGCCACTGGTATGTCGTTTCTTAATTTTGGAAGCTGCAGGCCCTGTACTTCCTATAAAATCAGATATATTTATCCCTCTCAGGTCTCTGAGATGGTTGAAGAACAGATAGATACAGCCTCATAATTAAATTTTGAGTTGTTTAGGAGTCATGAGCGTGTTATAGATCTAAGAAGATACTTTTAAAATTGTGTTGCAAGTTAGTATGAATGTTGAGTCAGATATAGAACTTTAAACTCATGGAGATGGTTAGATAGTAGAATGTTAAAGTCAGGTGCCAAATACATATGGAATGGACATTGGGAATGTACGCTAAGCCATAAAACCCTCATAACTGTGACCTAATTACCTCTGTTGTTTTGTATTGTATTTACTATTATAAGAGAAAGAGCCACTTGTTGGACTGAAAGGGGAAACTGTAGGGGAAAATAAGATATACCTTAAACTAAAAAAAGGGGGGGAGAGAATGGAGGGTGGGACTGGAGGTGGGAGTAGGGAGGGAATTGCGATTGAGATTTAACTTGAAGAAATAAAAAATAAAGTAAAAAAAAAAAAAAGGAGGTCTCTGGGTACAGAGTGGAGAGTTTGTCTTTCTAAGCTTGTTTTAGTTCTACGAATAAAGTCAGAGAGAGTCTTTTCCAGTTTTTGACAAAGCCAAAGCAGAGAAGAGGCAGGGTCTTGCCAGTCAAAGGGCTGAGTGATTGTGACTCAAGCTTAAAGTGTGCAGAGGTGCACCTGCTCATGAAAACCCTGCTAGCTAGGCCACCTGCTGGATTCCCATAGCAAAGTCTCCTTGGTCAAAAAGTTTATCATAGTAACATATGATATCAACTCAGCCCTGATTCCACCTGACATGCTTGATGAATTTATATCTGTAGAGAGTCTCCCATTGTAGAAAAAACAGGCCAGCTAGAGAAGAACTATCTCACCAATCCTGGGGCATGTTTGAAGTGGTGATATACTTTGGAGGACGGTTTTATCCAAGAGGCATGGATGCCAGCCTCCTTCACTGCCTGTCTGAGCCCTTTAAGTCTCCATCCTGATGAGGATACCACTTAGAGGCTTAGTGCAGTTGGGGACTAACTGGTTGACATTGACCGGGAATGCAGGAATGCATTGATCTCCAGACCCAATTCTGAACTGGTGGACATTGGAGGGAGGGGTGAAAGGAGGACTGTCAATATAGGGAGGCAAGGAAGGGTACAAGGTGGATTGGGTGGGGTCAGAAAGTGCTTCCAAGACCGAGGAAACAATTGTCTGGTGAACCTCCTCTATAGCCTTTGCTAAGGCAATGAGATCTGCAATGAGACAGACTCAAGACATTCACCATCTTCATAGTTATCTGATGGTGGTGGGGGTGGGGGGATAAGGTGTTCTTAGTGTGCCCCAGCTTAAAAGGGCCCATGCAATGGTGGATGGGAGCTATAATAGACAGAAAACAGAGGGAGGGAGTCTTTCCTTCCTGGCTCCCTCAGCTGTGGATAAGATAAACAACACGGTCCATGTGTCTGGGTCACAAGGATCAGCCACTGCCATCCATGGGGCTATTTCAAGGACCTCCTTCCCAAAAGGAGGTAGGCTTCCCTTTGGGAAAGTTTCTTACTATGAGTTTTGAGTAACGCTCATAGCCCCCTGGGACTCCTTTTGATGAGATGAAAAATTTCCCATGATAGTTCTAGGCTGCCTCCTCCCAGTCCCACTGCTCCCTGATCCCACATAGCTGCATATTCTCTGGCTTAACATAACTATATCTGACTACATCTTTAGATTGACTCAATTGTTTTAAATGACTGCAACTGCCCAAAATGTCCCTTAACTGTAATGACAAAGGATTGATGCTATGGACCTTGTTCTGGTATAGCAATAAGAGAAACTACCATACAAAACAAATACCTTTCAACAAATAGCTTTTCAACTCATATCAATGACTAGAAAACAAGTTCACTGACTTCTTTCTCAATTGCTATGTGTGCTATAGGAAAGAGGGAGCCCCCGTCATTTTATATTTATGCACAGTTATATAATGGGATGCCAATGCACTATAGGTTTAGTAGGACATGACCTCATCACAAATAGTTTTCCCATGGGAGTCTCCTACTCATTTCCCAGGAGGTAAAAATTAAAGTTTTTGAGTGTGATATCACTCTGGGTAGGTTCTCCATGGTCTCCATTATTAATCAACATGGTGGTTGATTTTCATTTTCAACTTGACAGGACTTGAAATCCTGATGGAGAGACATACCTCTGGAGGTTTCTGTCAAGAGTTTTTCTGAGAAGATTGACTTTAATGGAAACACTGAACCTGAATGTGAGTGGCACAAGGCCAAGAATAAAAATGGGAAAAAGAAAGTCACTAGCACTCTGTATTTGGGTATGAGGTGAAGAGCTCTCTCTTACCATACCCCTGGATGTTCGTGATGTTTTGTTGATGTTCGTGATGTTTTGCCCAAATATATCAGGCCAAGAGACCATGGACTGAATGCAGAGAAATCATGAACCATAGTAAACCTTCCTTTCCTTAATCATTAAATACTTTAGTCATTGCAATGAAAAATAACTAATACAGTCATAGTTCTACAAGAGGAAACAATAGAAGTGCATGTATATGGGAATGTGTGTGTAGGAGACAGAGAGACAGAGAGGTAGAGAGATAGAGAGTCAAAAACAGAGACAGAGAGAACAGAGATGGTTAGGAGAGAAGCGAGCGAACAAAGTTCTTGCTTCTCTTTTGTAACAGCACCACTAGGGCAAAGTGTCTCACTGACAGGTAACAAAGTCTATGTTCATGTTCCCTTTGGTGCACTGGCTGTAGTATAGTTATCCTATACTATATGGCTAAAATCTGATTATAAGTGAATAGATGCCATGTGCATCCTTCTGAGTCTGGGTTAGCTCACTCAGGATGAGCTTCTCTAGTTCCATCCATTTGGCTGCAAATTGCATGACTTCGTTGTTTCTGATGGCTGAGTAGTATTCCATTGTGTAGATGTACCACAGTTTTTTTTTTATCCATTCCTTGGTTGAGGGACATTTGGTTTGTTTCCAGTTTCTAGCTATCACAAATAAGGCTGCTATGAACATAGATGAGGAAACTTCCTTGTGGTTTGGTGAGGAATGATTTGGATGTATACCCAAATCATGGCTATGGCTGGGTCTTGAGGTAGAGCTATTCTAAATTTTCTAAGATATCGCAAGACAGATTTCCACAGTGGTTGTACAAGCTTGCACTCCCACCAGCAATGAAGGAGTGTTCACCATTCTCCACAACCTCACCAGCATGTGCTGTCATTTGAACTTTTGATCTTAGCCATTCTGACAGGTGTGAGATGGAATCTCAAGGTCATCTTAAGTTGCATTTCTCTGATGATTGAGGATGCTGAGCATTTCCTCATGTGTCTCTCAGACATTCAGGATTACTCCTTTGTGAATTCCCTGTTTGGCTCTGTTCCCCATTTTTTGATTGGATTATTTGGTTTCTTGGCTTTTAATTTCTTGAGTTCTTTGTAAATTATGGATATTAGCCCTCAGTCAGATGTGGGGTTGGTGAACATCTTTTCCCAATCTGTACATTGCCATTTTGTTCTAATGACAGTGCCTTTTCCTTACAGAAGCTTTTCATTTTCATGAAGTCCCATTTATTGATTGTTGGTCTTAGATCCTGAGCTGTTAGTGTTCTGTTCAGGAAGTTGTCACCTGTGCCAGTGAGTTCAAATACTCTTCACACTCTTCCACAAAATAGAATCAGAAGGAATACTGCCAAACTCATTCTATGAGGCCACAGTCACCCTGATTCCTAAACCACACAAAGACCCAACAAAGAAGGAGTACTTCAGTCCAATTTCCCTCATGAACATAGATGCAAAAATGCTTAATAAAATGATAAGACTGTTTTGGAAGACCTCAATTCTACTTTGGAAGGGCCACATAAGAGAATGATGAGACTTCTATAATGAGGCTGAAGTGATGTTATAATGGTAATAACATTTTTTAATTTAATTTTGATTTTTAAGTGAAATAGAACTACATCACTCCCTCATTCTTTCCTTATTTCTAGTATATCCAATTAGCCTTCTTCAAACTTCTCCCATCCTCTGCTACACTCAAGTTGATAGCCTTCTTTTCTTTGATTATATTTATGTACATATATATGAGAGGGTGGAATATGCAAAAATATACATTAAATATACACACACATATATATATACATATATAATATATGTGTGTGTTTAATCTGATGAGTAAGTTTTTGAGCAATAACAATTTGAATCATGATCGTCTGCATCATCATCAAAAGATTCCTTGAGCACTTTCTGAGATCAGAGGATATTGGGCATATTCAGGGTGGTATGGCTGTAGACCTTTGACCACTTTCTATGTACCAGGCACAATTGCCATACAATTTCCTGTATTAATGTACGTTAATAAATGATACTTAGCCAGGTAGTTTGGGTGGAGTGGCATTCTAAATGACAGGCTCAGCATGTACAAACATGGTATCTTAAAGGTGGAGTACTCATTTGGGGAATGGCAAAGAGTTTACTGGACCACAGGGCTACTTTGCAGAACACCAGTAAATAAAATAGAAGAAACTTATCATCCCTCCTGGGGAGCCCAGTTGTCATTACTCATCCCCTATATCATCTCCAGCTCTAGTTTCATTGAATAGTGAAGGTCTCCAAGGGTTTCTCCATTAAACCCAGGGTCCTTGAATCATTACCTTTTATTCATGTTAATTCACAGACCCAAGCTGCTTCTTTTGTTAACTGAGTCAACTATCAACAGCCATCATTATTGCCACCATCAAGGTTCGCCTACTGGTGTTGTCTTTGAGTCATGGAACCTTAGGAACTTGTCTTTTTGCCGTGCGGGAAAGGAGACAGAGGGACACAGAGAGATACCTTTCTATTTCTTCCCAAACTTCAGTTTTATGGCAATAGCTTCTTACATTTCAAAAAAATTCAGAATCTTATCAATATTTACCAATTTGTTCCTAATTTTTCTGTATATAAATATTATGTATTTAACTATCCTTTGTCTACTACCTATCACCTATCTATCATTTATTTACCTTCTTATCTGTCACTACCATTTGCCAATAACAAGAAATACCAATACATATACAGTATACAACTGAGATAATTAGACTGCTTAATCAAGTACTTAAATATCTACATGTATTTCAAGTTTTTGCTTCTGATCCTGGTTACAAAAGGAAACAGTGGAACCCTCCTGACCTTGGATTCAATAACCCTATTTGTCGTCTCTTCTCCAGACTCCAGGGCGCAGTTCATTTTGTCTTTAGTTTGTGAGAGCAGGGAGAGACAGCATCTGTGTCTGCTGATAGTCCCCCTAGAATCCCAAATTTTCTTCCTTGATGCTCTTTGTCTTATGTCCTTTCAAATACTGTCCCTTAGTCCCCAGCTGAGGATCAAAGAACATATCAGAATGTTTAATATGCCAACATGATAGCTTATAAAATGTGACTCTCCCAGGCAAAAGCCCTTCTGGGTACTGTAATTTTCCATTTCACATTCCTGCTTTCTTTCTATGTGTTTGACTTCTTTATGGCAGCAGAGGGGACACGAAAAAGTGCTTAGCAATTCACACAGCTTAGAAATCTGGAATTTCGGAAGTTAAGAGTAGATTGTGGTGGGAATCAAGGAAGCTGGGAAACTGTTAACTAGGTAATCTTGGAATTCATTCATTACATGGAATAGCACAAAACATTTGAAATAGAAAGGTTACCTTGTATGAGGGCAACACTGATCAAAACTTTGTCAATGTCAACTGGGCTTCTCCTGCCTCCTACAGGGTTTTACCACATAGCCCAAGCTAGACTCAACCTCATTCTGAAGCCCAAGTTGACCTTGAACTTGTGATCCTTCCTCTTGATTCTTACTCTGAGTGTTAGGGCTGTAGGCAACATTCAGTTGCCTTTGGTTTTGTGTCAGCATTTCCATCACTTTGTTTGAACACATTCATTGTGAAGACTCCTTCTTCTCATTGCTTACAACTTTACTTTGCCTCAAATTGCTACAAAATTGTTCTGGTATTTCTTTTACTTGTTCTGGTTTATTATTTTAGTAAAAATCAATGGTCTGAGTCCTCCATGAATGATTTTTTTTTTAAATTTCACTTGGTTCTATTAAAAAAAATTAATAGCCTTACTGAGGCAAAATTCACATACCAAAAAGTTCAGTATTGTAAAGTATAAAATTCAATGAGTTTAATATATTTATGGGCTTCTACAACCATAGCCATAATCTAATGCTGAAGTTCTGTCATTATTCTAAAAATAAACTTCATACATATTAGCAATTTTCCATTTCACTCTGTCCCCTAGTCATTGACAGTATTGACTCAACTTTCTCCTTTCCTCTACTTAACTATGCTGGGTATTGCATATAAGTATAATCATATAATATGTGGATTTTTGAGCTCTTTCACTCAATATATTTTCAAAACCTGCCCACATTTTAGCATGTACAAGTAATGTATTCATTTTTGATTATGGAATAATATTATCATATATGGATGCACCACATTTTATTTGCCTCTCCTAAATAAATGGAAATATGTGCCTTTCATAGTCTCTGGCTATTATAAGTGCTGCAAATATTGCTACTGTGAACAGATTTTTGTATAGGTATAGTTTTCAGTCCATCTAAGTGTATTGCTAGGCATGAAATTGTTGGGTTTCTATGGTAATTGTATGTGTTACTTGTTGACCAACTGCCAGATTTCATTCCAAGTGGACTGAACTGATTTACATTTTAATCAGAAGCATGTGAGATTTTTAGTTCTTTCTATCCTTATAGACAGCTGTTATGATACATCTTTTTGCTTGTAGCTATCCCTTTGTATGTAAAGTAGTAGCTCATTGTAGTTTTGATTTGCATTTCCCTGCTGACTAATGATGTTGAGTATCGCATAATCTGCTTATTGTCATTGGTATAGTATTGTCTGTGGAAAAATTTTTAAGCTTTGATCACTTTTTAATTTGATTGCCTTTTTGTTATTGAGTTGTAGAATATAGTTCCCCTCTCAGGTATGTAATTTAAAATATATTCTCCATAGATATAGTAAATCTAAATTTTTTTGATGACTTTTAATACATATATATTTTCAATATTGATAAAGTTCTGTTTCTCTCTCTCTGCTAATTTCTATCTATCTATCACTCTCTCTCTCTTTCTCTCTCCATGCATGCTATTCAGGTTTGGTTCTTGACATGCCAAAGGAGTTCTTGAAATTTATAAAAATTGTGTTTTCTAGTCATGTGGTCTGTTAATAAAGATTGCTCTCTCACCTTGGACTTGACAGTCTGATCAAAGACCTCTTTGTACCACAAGGCATATCTAAGACAGTAATCCTTAATGGAAGGTTGGCTATAGGAGTTAAGGCAGAGATTGCTTCCCCTCCAGGATGGACCAAAGACATATACTTCAGACATTCTGTCAACTTTGTCAGGGTTTAAATATAGAGACAGATGTAAAATCACAAGGCCATAGAAGTCATAACCAAAAGAGACAAAATTAAGAAGGTCCCTTGAGAATGAATGACATTTAGTGATGTTCCTTGACATCACTAAATGTCAAAACCAGTGAATTTTACTCTCTCATGAAGGAACTATAACAAATCTGAGTAGGCCAGGTGTATCAGCACACACCTTTAATCCCAGCACTCATGAGTTTGAGGCCAGTCTGGTCTACAAAGTGAGGTCCAAGATAGTCAGAGCTACATAGTGAGACCCCGTCTTGAAAAAAAAAAAACAAAAGAATAAAGAAATATGGGTATAAAGTTGGCCAATGACTCTCTCTGGACCTTTTGAATGTTATTCATACTGAAATCTAAATAAATTACTCCAAAAGTGGTACTGGAATATACAAATTAATGGGCAGACAGTAATCATGGGATAGGTGAAGGTTAATTCCAACAGATGCTTTGGCAGAAATAGTAGATAAGGAGGAAGGATACCTCTGAGGCTTTGATTGTGGCCTTGTCAAGTCTTTAGCCTTGCTAAGATGTAGATGAGTCTGACAATACAACCATGGAAATGAGATGGTTTCAATGAGAAAAAAATCTTTCTGATTAAAGAGATAGTCACTCTGAGTAATGATTGTTCCTTGTTCTGGTGTTACAAATTGTTGCCACTTCCTTAATCCAAGATAATCTACATTATATTGTTTATTAAAAATATTTCCATAATATTTCCCAACATCTAAGGAAAGGATAATGTGAAATAATAATTAATATATTCACTTTGTCATTTAGACTCTTGCGTTAGTGGAGAAAAGAGCCTGAACTCTATTTTCAGTGCCTCACAGACACAACGTAAAATTCTCATTTCTCTATGCAAATTAAGTGCACCTTAAATTGTTGTATGTATTTCACTCTAGAAAGCAGGAAAAGATTGTGAATTATGTGACTGCAATAACAGATGAGGCAGAGGCAATATGTTTTTCTGTATTATATCTTTGTATTATATATTACTTCAGTGTAGCCCCTGGGGCTTCTAACACAGGTTAAATTTGTACAGGAGAGATAAAGGAGTGAAGAGGAGTTCATTTTTTTCTGCCTTCTCATAAACACTGACGGCCTCTAAAGAGCAAAGACAATTAATCAACTGCCTTACAAAAGTGAGGAGATTACATGTAATACACATAATATTTTTATATACTTACAAAGTATATTGTATTTTTACATGTAGTATCTAATATGCATAGAATTCATTTAAGTTCTATATTTATTCTCATTCATCTGTTTATCATCTATCTGTCCATCTATCATCTATTACCTATCTAAATTAGACATTAGCTATCTAATAAAAGAGACATACTAAGGAGTATGAATATTTCCCATACAGATAAGTGGTTAAGCTTCTTTTAGGATGTTTCTAATTGTATTTTAGGTGAAAGCTTTATGCTTGTACATGTATTTTGTTTGATTTCCACTTGTCTCAGACATTTTAGGAAATATGATGAACTCTACAAACATTTTCCAAGAAAGCATATTACAATAAATACATGTTAATATACAGATTCTTTTAAAATCAAATCATAACAGTGATAACATGGTTAAGATAAAATTATAAGTGAAATTTATATTAAAAGAAGCACTTAAACAAGAAATGTATTGTGTTAGTATTGTGAACCTTATAGAATCTAGAATCACCTAGGAGGGGAACCTAAGAGCATGCCTATGAAGCATTACCTTGGTTATAATAAATAAGATGGAAAGACTGTCAGTGGCACCATTCACTGGATGGGATTCCAGACTGTATAAATGGAGACCCCGCCCTAATGAATAGACTGGTAACCATATGTTACCAGTTTTGCAGGGATAAAAGATCAGATGGATAGGGGCCGTGGGTCATGGAGTCTTGTACTATGAATCCAAGACTGAAGGCAAGCAAAGTAGAAATCCATGCAAGGAAGCCCTAGGAGGCCACTGCATAAAACTAGGAAAATGATGCCTAAGTTAAAATGGAGACTCCAGGATGCTAGAAATTTGAGAACCATGAGATTTCCATGGAAGAAAGTGGCATATAGAGAGTGGAACAAGCACAAGAGAGAGGTTTTGTGTGTCATAAGCAACAGGGTTGGAGGGGCAAGGTACCAACAATATCTAGGACTTTTATGGTATGCTAGGCATAGAGCTTCTGTCTTTCAGTCTTTTTAAAAAAATATTTATTTATTACTTCAGGTTACATCTCCATCACAGTGTCCTGCTTCCACACCTCCCAGTCCCGCCCTCCCACCCTCTACCCCTATCCCTTCCATTACACTCCTCTGGAGTGGAGTGTCCCTACATAGCAGTCCCCCGCCCCATTTCCACAGTCATATGAGGGCCAAGAGCCTCTTCATGCACTGAGGGCCTACAAGGCAGCACCACTAGGGCAAAGTGTCTCATTGACAGGAAAAAAAGGCTATATTCATATTCCCTTTGGTACATTCATTGTAGTATAGTTATCGTGTACTATATGGCTAAAATCCAACTATAAGTGAATAGATGCCACGTGCATCCTTCTGGGTCTTGGTTAGCTCACTCAGGATGAGCTTCTCTAGTTCCATCCATTTGGCTGCAAATTGCATGATTCCATTGTTTCTGATAGCTGAGTAGTATTCCATTGTGTAGATGTACCACAGGTTTTTAATCCATTCTTTGGTTGAGGGACATCTGGGTTGTTTCCAGTTTCTAGCTATTACAAATAAGGCTGCTATGAACATAGATGAGGAAACTTCCTTGTGATTTGGTGAGGAATCATTTGGATGTATACCCAGAAGTGGTATGGTTGGGTCCCAAGGCAGAGCTATTCCAAGTTTTCTAAGATATCGCCAGATTGACCTTCATAGTGGTTGCACAAGTCTGCACTCCCACCAGCAATGAAGGAGAGTTCCCCTTTCTCCACACCCTCGTCAGCATGTGCTGTCATATGAGCTTTTGATCTTAGCCATTCTGACAGGTGTGAGATGGAATCTCAGAGTTGTCTTGAGTTGCATTTCTCTGATGATTAAGGATGTTGAGGATTTCTTCAAGTGTCTCTCAGCCATTAGGAATTCCTCCTTTGTGAATTCTCTGTTTAGCTCTATTGCTTATTTTTTGATTGAATTATTTGGTTTCTTGGCATTTAATTTCTTGAGTTCTTTGTAAAGTATGGATATTAGCCCTCTGTTAGATGTGGGGTTGGTGAAGATTTTTTTCCCAATCTGTAGGCTTGCTTTACTCTTTTATTTCCTTACTATGCCTCATTCCTCCCTTTTGGCATGGAAATGTAACTATACTCAATGGTACTACATGTTGGAAACATGGGACTTATTTTGTTTAACAGGGGGTCACAGTTTAGAGGTTTCTTTGATCTCAGAAGAGAACTGGGATGTTGGACTTATAAATAATGTTGGGACTATTAAAGTATGTGAGAACTCCTTAAGTTGGAATGCATTTTACATCAGTAGATGGCAATGAGCCTATGGGGGCTGGGGGTAGCATGCTATGGTCAAAGGAGAAGTGTCCTATAGGCTCACATGTTGAACACTTGACCCTCAGCTACTGGTACCATTTGGGAATATTTGAAGCCTTCAGAAAGTGCAGCCTTACTTGAGGAAGTGAATTACTGGATTCTGGCCTTGAGACAGGAAGCCCTACTTCCTGCCCAGTCTGTTCTTGTCACCATGACTTTGCTGCCTGCTACCCATGTCTTTCCAGCCTTGCTGCACTATAACCCTCTGGAAGTCTAAGCCAACAAAAACCCTTTCTCCCTTTAATTGCTTTTGTTAGGGTTTTTATTTTTGTCACAGGAATAAAAAAGTAACTAAAACAGGTATCCTGGGTGTCTTGTCATACGATAATGAGTAAAAATTTTTGGCAAACCTCTCACAATTTAATCAGTGAGCAATAATCCTGATATAGGGAAACCTTCATCGTTCCCAGATAAGTAATAGAGTTTTATATTAACACATAAATCAGGAAGATGTGAAGATATGGTACACTTTCACTTTCATCTGACTATTCTGAATTAGGTTGATACAAAGTCTATGTTTAAATTAAGATTGACTTAGCATGGATTTATTTTCCCAACAAATCATAGTTGCTGTTTGGATTGATGGAATTAAGTACTTTATTTTGTCAACACTTTTCTTAGACTACAGACAGCAATGTTTGTAAAGGTGTTGGTTGTACTGACAGATAGCAAAGTATGCTTTCTCATTAGTCCTTTTTGTAGTTGACTATCTGTGACTAGTGGCTGATCTCTGAGGAAGCAGTTTCTATCCTGAGATCTACCACAGATCTCTAAGCAGATGAGCTGCACTCCAGGATCCCAAAACTGCCATGGCAGGCATCTACAAGACCCATGTGTGATTCCAGGGTGGTAAGAAGTCTATAGGTCAAAAGATACCTAGCATTGAGTTTCATATTTTAGCAGGAGATTTATGGCAACCCTCCAGGGACAGTTGTGTGAGAAACACTTTTTTTTTTCTATTCAAGGTGGTTAGCTTATTTCCTGAACTGTCCACCTTCTCCTTGACAGTCATTAGTCAATTATGTCAAATTATGAAGTCAAGCTCCCACCAATAGAATGAGATGCTATTACCACTCTCATCAGAGATAAGAAACAGAGACCATTTTTTGCCAAGTATGCTGCTTGCTAGCCAAGTTTGGGTTCTGGTATGTTCTTTCTCTACATCAAAATAGCCCTGTCAATTTAGTTTTCTTTGTTCATGTGTTCCTTTTTAAATTTTTATGTTTTTTTTAATTGTTGGAATTTTTATTTTGGAAGACTTTACAAAATATCATATGAATTGTTTTCAGAAGTCCCAGTCCTACAGTTCAGCAATATTAATTTTAATGGTTTCTTTAGGGATCATGGGGTCCAATAATCAGCTCTTTTTTTTTCTTTTTTTTTAATGTTTATTTATTACTTCAAGTTACATCTCCATCACAGCCCTCTCCCTCCACCCCTCCTAGCCCCAGCCTCCTACCCTCTCACCCTTCCCCCAGAATGCATAATTCTTTTTTTTTTCAGTCCATCAAATGGTTCTTTCTCTTATAACAATAAATACAGTACAAAACAACTGAAATAAATAGGCCACAATGCTGAGAGTTATATGGCTTAGCATACATTCTCAATGTCCAGTCCATATGTATTTGGTCCCTGATTTTAGCATTCTACTATCTAACTATCTCCATGAGTTTAAAGTTCTCTATCTAACTCAGCTTTCATACTAACTTGCATCACAATTTTAAAAACATCTTCTTAGATCCAGAACACCCTCTTCATTCCTAAACAACTCAAAATTTAACTTTGAGATACTAGCTATCTATCCTTCAACCACCTCAGAGACCTGAGAGGGATAAATATATCTGATTATATAGGAAGTGCAGGGCCCACAGCTTCCAAAACTAAGAAATGACATACCCATGGCTGCCTCGACAGTTCCCATTTTCTCTCCATACATTACAGCATCAATCTTCAGCTGTTTGGCCCCTTTTCTCTGACAGACATTGATTGTAGAACAGGAATTATGAAGGATTTGCCTACTATGTCTTGGCAGAGCTAGGCTGTCGACTTACCTGCTTCCAAGTTTTGTCCTTTTTGGACAGCAGTCTGTCTACATTTGAATAAGGGTTTTTTTATTTTTTCCAAGAGATAGGCTTGCCACTAATTCAATCATCTCCCACTGGAGATTCTTCGATGCGCATCTTCTACTTGGAGTGGAATAGGGGATGCTGTCAGGAGCTGGCATGTCTCAATATCAAAAAATCTTAAGTTAAGAAAACATCTTTGAATGCCATATTCTGCAGATCTCTTGAGGTTTTTGAAGATGCCCTATCTATCTCTTATATTTAGATAAGCAAATATTGCTTGTCTCTTAGCAACTTGATTTCTGAGTAGCTTAGAAAATAACTGTGATAGACTGTCATAGTAACTAACAAAATGACATGCTTGCATGACTGTTAGTTTGTATTTCTTAATTATCCTAAACAGTTTACGATGGTTGGTAGCAAAAGGCCAAAACTTCACATTTCCTTTTTAAGTATTCCTAGGTACAATACCTTTAAGAAGTGTTACCCTTCTTAAATTTTGTATCAATATGCAAAGATCAATACCAATGTGACCAAATATACTCTTAATTTTGTATCAATATACTAAGATCAGTACTGATGTAGTCCAATACAATCTTAATTTTGCATTAATATACAATGATCTGTAGGGGTTAGATAAATTAGATTTAGAAAATATATAGGAGTTTCTGATACTGTCTCTTAATTCGGGGCCTGAAGAGCATTATCAGCATGATGTCAGCAAAATCAGGAAAGACTCAATAGACTGAAAAACAAGGTTGAAGTCAGGAAAACAGGAAAGACTTAATGGACTTCAAGAAACAAAGTATCTGGCCTGACATTGTTTTTAGCTGCTAAGTGGGCGGAGCCCAAATTAAGATGAAACAGAGTTCCTCCTATTTAAGGACAGTGCATGGAGCCCAGAAAGAAGAAGAGGCCCCTGATGCTAGAGAGCTCCAAGAGTCGTGCTGAAAAAAGGGCTGGCCATTGATGGCCAGCTCTCTCCCTGAAGCAGAAAGAAGCCGGTGAGCAAAGAAAGCCTGAGCAAGACACCAAAAGGCCAAGGACTGGACCCTGTGGCTCAGCTTTTGCCTGGAGGGGTTTGATCTGTCCGATCAGTGGCCTAGGGGAAACTGTGCCTGGCTTTAAGGACTGAGGCAGAGCAGCTGAGTTCCTGATTCAAAAGAAGTAAGTTGGCCTGCAGACGGCTGGGGTCTCCCACAGAGAAGAAAGCATGAAGCCTTATTTAAGGTGAGACTGCAAAAACCAATTTACCCTGATGAACCTGCATCTGAGAGATCCAGAAAAAGGACTGCTAAGTGCGTTAAAGAATCTATGACAAAGACTGTGTTCCTGATGACTGAGGACCTGCCCCAGAGACTGTATCATTCTAAAAGGTTGTGAAAGTAGTTGTTATAATTATCAATAGGTTTAGTGGATAGGTTAAAGGGGTTGTAGGAATTTATAGGATTAATAGTTAAGAAATTGTTGGTGTTTGTTATAAGTGAATTTAGTAATAAATAAATAAGAGTTAAATAATAATTTAAAAGATTGGTTACAATGATCAATACCAATTTAGCCTAATATAGTATTAATTTTGTATCAATATACAAAGGTATAAGGGCTTATTCAATAATCTGTCTTTTTTTCTTGATCTTTCCTATACTATGTCTATGTGCCATTTTTTCTCAACTCTATTCACTCCTACATAGGAGAGAAAGAAAGATACAGAAAAGAAAAAGAGAGAAGTCCCTAGGTATAACCTCCAAAACCCATTTAACAAGACCATTTAACAGCTTGTAGTCTCTTCCCCTAAATGACAAAATTTTCTGTTATCCATCGAATAACCAAATGGGGGGGGGGGAACACCCTCCCCACCTTCTGGGCCTGGGACATCACTCTCATAAATGACTTCCTGATGATTTGGGACGTAGTAAACCTGTTTGGGGCCCAAATAGGGATGGAAAAATGGTTAAAAATGTTAATAGAATCATTTGATAGTCAGTCCTTTTGTGCTCAGCTATTTAGATGTCCTAAGAAGTTTGTAGATAGAAGCTGATCTTCAGGACTTTACTGAAGTTCTGCCTGGAGCAGTCTGTGGAGCTGAACGATCTTAGTGATTTTGAGTTGTGGTTGTAGACTTTTGAGGAAACAGCTATTGAGGGAGTCTGCAAGGCTGGATCGACTGGGCCGCCCATCTTCTTCGGTGTGTGATCTGTTTTCTGCCCTTGTCCAGTTGTCCCTGGATTCCTTGAATGGATGTTTTAAGTCTCCTGGAATGATAAGAACAGAGCCCTGCCCTAATCTTAACTCTGGGGAAATTACCCTTTTTTGTGAAAGGGGGGGGGTGTCAGGTAATATTTTTCCTGGAGCAAATTTGGTTTTTTGACAATATATAAAGTATTATCTTTCAATCTTGATTAAAGAAGAAATTATTTTGTTGTTTTGGAGCTAAACAAGCCTTAGTGTATATATTTTGAGATCTCAAAGGACAATTTGTTTACATTGAGCATGCCTTTTGTATGTAGCTTTTAAACTTAGATCCTTCCAAATGTGCCTGTCTCTGCATACTAAGTATTGGGATCAGGACCTGTGGTTCCCAACTGAAGGGATTAAAGATGTTCTCCCCCACCCCTGGATCGAAGTTTTTCCCTATGTAGAACTTGTTTTGTATCAGGCTGACCTTGAGCTCTGGTATCTGCCTGTTTCTGTCTCTAGTGTGTTAGGATTAAGGGTGTATTCTTCTCGAATGATGGGATTAAGGGTATACACCATCACCACCCTGTTCCTTGTAACTCTAGAATTTATAAGACAACTAACTCTATAGTGCTCCGCCTGTCTCTGCTGAAGTTAAAGGTATGGGCTAACCCCACCCATTTCATGTATTTTACCTTAGCTCTAAGTTTTTTCGACTCTTGGTGGTTTATAAAACCAGGTTGAACAGCTGTAACCTTTAAATTATTTACAGTGTTTTAAACCTGTTACCTGCCTTTTTTAAATTAATAAAATTTATTGTTTTTTGCTTCAGGTTACATCTCCATCATATTATCCTCTTTCCCCCCTTCCAATCCCCACCCTCCCATCCTCCCCCTAACCCTTCCATCTTACTCCTCTGGAGTGGAGTGACCCCATGTAACAGTCCCTCGCCACAGTTAAGATGTCATATGAGGGCCAAGAGCCTCTTCATACACTGGGGGCCTACAAGGCAGTACCACCAGTGAAAAGTGTCTCATTGCTGGGGAGGGAAAACTAAAAAACAGACCAAAAAACAAACAAACCAACAAAAACTAACAACAACAACAACAAAAAATGGAAGAAAAAAAAGTCTATGTCCATGTTCCCTTGGTGTGTCGGTTGTAGTACAGATATCCTATACTATATAGCTAAAATCCTACTATAAGTGAATAGATGCCATGTGCATCCTTCTGAGTCTGGGTTAGCTCACTCAGGATGA
Organism: Lophiomys imhausi; assembly: GCA_907164525.1. NCBI lineage: Eukaryota > Metazoa > Chordata > Mammalia > Rodentia > Muridae > Lophiomys > Lophiomys imhausi. Next base: position 3,902,884 of record CAJQZJ010032499.1, on the reverse strand, counting down.
GCTTCTCTAGTTCCATCCATTTGGCTGCAAATTGCATAATTTCATTGTTTTTGATAGCTGAGCAATATTCCATTGTATAGATGTACCACTGTTTTTAATCCATTCTTCAGTTGAGGGGCATTTGGGTTGTTTCCAGTTTCTAGCTATTACAAATAAGGCTGCTATGAACATAGATGAAGAGACTTCCCTATGAATCCGTGAGGAGTCATTTGGATGTATACCCAGAAGAGGTATGGCTGGGTCCTGAGGCAAAGCTTTCCAAGATTTCTAAGATATTGCCATACTGACCTCCATAGTGGTTGCACAAGCCTGCACTCCCACCAGCAATGGAGGAGCGTTCCCTTTTCTCCACACCCTTGCTAGCATGTGCTGTCATTTGAGCTTTTGATCTTAGCCATTCTGACTGGTGTGAGATGGAATCTCAGAGTCATCTTGAGTTGCATTTCTCTGATGATTAAGGATGTGGAGCATTTCTTCAGGTGTCTCTCGGCCATTAGGGATTCCTCCTTTGTGAATTCTCTATTTATCTCCGTCCCCCATTTTTTAATTGGATTATTTGGTTTCTTCGTGTTTAATTTCTTGAGTTCTTTGTAGATTTTGGATATTAGCCCTCTGTCAGATGTGGGGTCAGTGAAGATTTTCTCCCAGTCTGTAGGCTCCCGTTCTGTTCGAATGACAGTGTCTCTCCTGGTGGGGAGGGGGGATTCAGCTGCTTCCATGCGTGTCCGAGAGTGGGAGGGAACGTCCTGCCCAGGGACTTTTAGTGGTACCCAGGTAGTTGGGTGAGATGGGGGGAGGTCGGGTCTCTTAGATATTTTTGTACTCTGTCTTATATCAATTGCTGTTTTCCCCAAGATTAAAATGCGTCCGTACGGGCCGCCACCATCTTGGATCCCCCTTATGTTTGGTTTTTTGAGACAAGGTTTCTCTGTGTAGCCTTGGCTATTCCGGAATTCACTGTGTAGACCAGGCTGGCCTTGAACCCACAGAGATCCACCTGAATCTGCCTCCGGAGTTCTGGGATTAAAAGTGTGCACCATCACATCCTGGCTCATGTGTTTCTCTTTATGATGCTAAGATTATTCTTTTCCAACAACTATATAGATCAGGCTCACTGCCAATGAGTTTAGAGATACAGTTGATTCTCTGTATCTTGGGTTCTCCATCCATGGATTCAAACCATTAGCTGTAGATTGAAAATAATTGCATCTGTAGTGAATATGTATTTTTCTTAGCATTACATTAAGTGATTATTGGCATATCATTTGTATTGTATCAAATATTAAAAATAATCTAGAGGTGATTGAAAATATATGAGAGGGCAGGCCAGTCTGGCCTGGGAAGCAGGTAGGCTAACTGCAGGCTTCAGCTTTCCCTCCACAATTCCAAATCTAATCCCAAGTCTTTTCTCCAGCTGTCTAGCAGGCCACCTACTGCAGGCTGCCCTTCACCAATGCTCCCTGTCCAATCTCCAGTGTATTATAGATTACATAGGTCTATTCCTTGTAACTTCCTTTCCCCAATGCATTGCTTTATCCCAAACTCAATTACAGAAAGAATTCCCTAGGAACGTCCAGCCACGGAAGCAGGTAGCCTAAGCAGTTCATCTCTCCTCCAAATCCAATCTGAAGTCTCACCCTCATCTCTGTAGCAGACCACCTACTGTGGCATCCTCCTCTCTTCTGCTCCTACCCCCATCAGATCCCACAGTTATTCTCCAACCTCCCTTTCCACTCATCTTGATATCCCACCCCTCAACTCTTGCAGGCTTTCTCTGGAAGCCTTCCAGCTAAGACTGATAGAGAACCAAGTAGGCCAGAAAATCAGAGTCAGAAAGCTTCTGATCTTCATTCCCTCTCCTTTCCTTCAAATCCAATCCCCATTGTCATCACCAGCTCTGTAGCAGGCTACATACTCTGGTCTTTCTTAACTCTCACTTCAGTCCCCAGTCCTATGGGACAAAGCAGATCCAGGTGGAACACCCTACTTCTCTCCTTCCTCTGAACCCCTCAGTGCCCCACTATTAGCCCAACCCCATTCTTAAGTTTCAGCTTCCAATTTCTGAAAGCATATTTTACCTAGAACCCCTTGTGGCTACACCTATCAGAATCCCAGAAGAATATCCTATCAGACAACACACAGCCATCACATTCTGCTATGAACTAGAAAAGACAACAGAAAACAAAACACCCACTGAACAAAGACAAAATTGCATATTAGCACCTAGGATTACAATGTTCTCAAGCCCAGATATTAAAAGACTAAAAACATCAACAATAACAGCTAGGAAAATCTGTGTCCTTTAGGGCCTAGTAACCTTCCATATTAGGCCCTTAGTATTGCAACACAGAGCAAACACAAGGCAAAAACCTTAAAATAGCCTTTATGAATTCAATAGATGTCCTTAAAGAGGAAATGAATAAATCCCTTAAAGAAATGCCTACGTAGAGCACCAACCCATAAGTGCTAGCATCATTGGTACAGGAAAATACAGAGGCATGCTACCAAAAGAGAAACATAAACACCAACCCAGCCACACTCCCTCTGATCTACAATGGTGTCCTACCTTCAAGATATGCTGGGGCAATGTGGCACAATACTTGTGGGAGTAAGCAGCCAATATCTGATTTAACTTGAGGCCCATCCACAAGATGGAACCCCTACCCAACACTGCTTGAGTTACCACCAAAACCTGAGACTAGATAGCCCAGAGACCTAAGGTAAAGCCAAATGCTATTGTTCTAAAAACACACAAACAAAAAAGTAGCAATAAAATGACTCCTAATGACATTCTTCTATACTTCCAGATCATTTCCTTGCTCAGCCACCACCTAAGAAGTGTTTTTTCCTGGACAGATGAGAATAAAAAAAAAAAAAAAAAAGCACAGCCAGGCATCATGCAGAGACAGAGAGACTTTGGAAATCTCAGATCTAAATTGCATGTTTTCAGCAATTTCCTCCTCTCAGGGCTCAGGGAACCCTGAGGAAGAAGAGGTGGAAAAGATGTAAAAGCTTTAGGGGATGGAGGAAATCAAGAAAACATGACCTTCTAAATCAACAAGATGAACACAAATGGAACTCATAGAGTGAGGCACCATGCACACAGTACCTTCACAGGTCTGCACCAGATCGGCCTCTCATGCTGAAAGAAGTAGTGGACACATGCCCTGTCCCTAACCCAGGAGCAATCTCAAATTGATAACCACATGTAAATGAAAATTTAGCTTTCTCCAAGGATGTGCCCCTGGGGAACAAACCACATGCCCATCAGCAGATGCCCAAGAGAAAACAACTCAGTGTCATCGTTGGTGATTCCTTGTCTCATAATGTCATGTCAAGGGTTTTCCTTTTCCTTCTTTTTAACATTTTATCTTATCATTTTTAATTTTGATTATATTTCATTTATATGTTTTCTTATCTGTTTTACTCCATAGGTCCTTTGCCTATCTATTATTACTTCCAGATTAGTATTTTTATGGGACTCTGTGTGTGTGTGTGTGTGTGTGTGTGTGTGTGTGTGTGTGCAAGAGAATGGTTCTCTCTTTATTGTACTTTTTTAGGGTGAACTCTTCCTTCTTTGTGTTTTGTCATATTCCACTATGTTTTGCTATATTATATCATAACATATAATAACATATTATATTATATGCCTTTAGAAGTCTGTTTCTTTTATAATGAGAGACAGAAAGGGAGTTGATGTGGATGGAAGGGACAGTGGGGAGGAACTGGGAGAAATAGAGGGAGGGAAAGCAATAACCAGAATATATTATGTGTGAAAAAAATCTGATTTCAATAGAAGACAAAAAAAAGTAAAGGATATAACAGTATATGTAAATAGCATGTGGTTCTATAAGAGGAGCCCAAGTATTTGTAGAAACTGATCTCCACAGGATTTTTAAACCTGGTTTTTGACAGACATCAAGGAACAGCTGTATGGTACCCTGAATGTAAAGTCACACACTTTAATATACAGCCCAGTGTCCATGAAGGAGTAAATCCTGTCCTATTCTTAAAAATGTCCCCTGTATGCTAATGGTTGCTTCCATTCAAGTAGAAGGCATTAACAATTTCTAGAAATTAGTGGGACAGGTTTCTTCAACAACAAAGAATAATTCTCGAAAAAAAATCATAAACAAACAAATAAATAAATATAAATAACAGCGTGAAAATCAGGCTAGACCCAAAAACCTTGAAATCATGTCAGTTCCCCTTTGACAATGCTTCTCCCTTTTGGAGTACAGTCTTTGCAGGCCAGCAGGAAATCAAAGTATGCAAAACCTGAGCATTCACCTTAATGACACTTGTCAACCCAGTGCATCAAAGGGAGCATGAACAGAAAAGGAATGTTAACCAGGCTGTCCAGCCACGGTATTCAGCAGCACTGAGAGGATGCATGCAAATCTCCACAGGCTATTTCTGACCTACTATTTACAAAGAAACACTGTCACAACCAACAGTATGTTGAAGTTTATTAATGATACTTTGTAACATCTCCAGAATGGAGTCTGGGACGATAGTTAAGTTGGTAAAACACTTGGCACACAAACACAAGAACCTTAGTAAGAGCCAAGAACTCATGTAAAAATATCAAGTGTGGTGGTACTTGCATTACACTTGTATTATCAACACTCTGGGACTCTGGGAAAATGCACTGGTCAGCCTATTTAACCTAGTCTGCAAATTCTAAGTCTAAAGAAGGACCCAGATTCCAAAGGAAACAATGACCCAGTCTGTAAAGGGTTTGCAGTGAAAGCACGATTACCTGAGTTCCGATCCTCAGTATCTACGTAAAAATAGCTAGGCCCACCAGCACACAGATATGTAGCCCCAGGGTTGGCTGAGTGGAAATAGGTGGATCCATGGAGCTCATTGGCCACCTGGCCTAACAAGATAGATGAGCTCCAGTTCTAAGTGACACAACCAGTCTCAAGAAATAAGGTGCAAGGTGATTGAGGAAGGCACCCAACATTGACCTCTAATGATCACACAAATGCACCACACACGGACATATACCCATACAAATACATATGTCCATACCCCCCCAAAACCCACACCTCACACCCAAGTAGATGGTGTTCCTAAAACACAACAGTTAAGGCTGTTCTCTGGTCTCCATATGCATACATGAATAACATCTCAAACATGTTCCTGCACACCCAGAAGCCTGAGTTCACACACACACACACACACACACACACACACACACACAGTCTTTTCAAGATTTCTTATTTTAAAACTTGTGTCTCTTAACTGATCTCTGTATGGATTGCTGTCTGTATTTTTTCTAATTAGGAGCTGTAATGTACTTTGTTACATGTATACGAAACTCCCATATATATCATTGCATGTTCCCAAATATGACACTTAGGCAAATATTCTGATTCCTAATTTGTGTCTTGTGTCCCACCCACTCTCTCTTAACAGCTCACAGCTCATGAGAACTCTTACATGCCGGGCTTGGTTATTGTCTCTGACTCATCCCTTGTGTTTGCTGTCCTTATTCAACACCCCTTACTGGACATCACTTTTTCTTGGCCAACAGTTTTAACATCCAAAATAACTCGGGCATGACATGGGCTTCCTACATCAAACTTGAACCCTGTTAGACTTTGCTTCTCCATGTTCCCTACCTGTGCCAACAACCGAATGCTGTCTCAGCATCCTGTAGCTGGTACACTCACTCTCTCTTCAGCTTTTCATTCCTCAGCCTGGCTTTTTTCACTCTGGCTTTTCTCGCAGTCCTGGATGTCCCCTTCTCAATTTCTGTTAGCTCGGATGTAAGGCAGTCTTGATCATACACTTAAGTTTTCAATTAGGCTCAGCCGATAGGGCTTTTCCTCAGGGTATAAGGTACATCAAGGTCCTTCCTTAAGAGAAAATCTGTTCTCCTCTGTGATAAAGATAAAAGTCTTGCATTCTTTTATTCACTTCTGTTCTTCTGTCATTACAAAAAGAATTCACCCATTTTCCTCTCTTTCTGCTCTGCTAACAGAATACCACAACCAAAGTAATTCATAAAGAAGTTTATGTCATTAGAATTTTAGATGCCAGGGAATCCACAAGCATGGTGTTGGTATCTAGCAAAGGTTGTCCCATGGGGGAAGCTGTCACATGGAATACAGCATGAAACAGGCAGAGACGAGAGAGATCCCAGCTTAGAACAAACCAATTTTTATGCTAAGTAACCCATACCAACAATGGGTTGTTCTTGGAAGTCCCATCTCAGCATCACAACAATTTAAGTTCAGCCTGAGAATTGGATGGAATGGTCTAATCCTAGAATCCTTATTTTTCTAGTTGGGTGTTTGACATTTCTTTTTATTTGTAAATCTTATATTGTTCTCATGTATGTCACTTACAACTTCATGCCTCAGATATATTTTTAATTTTCAACACTTTAATATTCCCACTTAGAAAATGAGACAGAAGACTGTTAGATAAATCAGTTACAATATGCACATTACAATGACCAGCACATAGTATCCCTTTAATTATTATTGCTATTGTCACTATTAATACTAGAAACATTAAGTTCTCTGCATAAGTTCTCTGTGATGATTAACTCTGACTGCCAACTTGACCTCTTCTAAAATAACCTAGGAGGCAAACCTCTGAGTAGGTCTATGGTAGAGTTTCTAGATTGAGTTAATTAAAGTAGGAAGATTCACTCTAGCTGTGGGTGAAAATATTCAATGGGCTGTAGCCAAGGAAAAACTAAAAGGAAGAAAGAGAGATAAAGCACCAGCATTCCCAACACTCTGCTTCCTGTTTCAATGTGAACAGCTCTGCCTCATACTTCTGTTGTCATGCCTTCCTAACTCTGGGAAACCAAACTGCTTGAACTGTGAGTCAAATAAGCCCTTTCCTTGTGTTACTTTGCTCATAACAACAAGACAAATAACTAATACCTTTACCGAGTTTTCTTGGTTTGTATTAAAGTTATTCCAACTTTCATATCTAGTCTTTTATCTTGCCATTCTTGTGCAATATGTCATTTTTCCCTTTTTTGTCTTGGGTTTAATAGCATGCTAAGAAAAATTTTATCCATCCCAAGTTTATTATTAAGAAATTATTTTCACTCTCACATTTACTCTTAAACTATTATTCAGCTGGTAACATTTGTTAAAAATACTATAGGAATATGTAGTCCTGTTTATACAAATGAATACTCTTACATGCTCAGACATAATGACAGCATTTTTCAACAGTTTAGAATTAATAAACATAATAAATGGTTCACTCTCAAAAGTGTTTTCCCACACACAGTGTGGAGTGGCTTTCAATACCCAATACATAGTGTTATAAACCACAGCCACGTCTATTGTTAACTCCTAGTCCTTCCGCAATAAGGCACTTCTAGAGCTTGGACTAAATTCACTGGGGAGAGCAACCTTTTGGTTCAGGGTTGAGATGTTCTTCTTGACTCTATTTAGCATGATTCCCACCTGACTGGGGCTTTATCATCTGTTATTGTGGATGCAGAACAATTACATGGGCAAGACTGGAGAATTCCTTTATATGAATACAAGGTCCTGGTTTCACAGTATAACTATTCCGTGAAGATCAAATAGATTCTCTTCATTCTGGATTCTTCCAGCAGCTGCAGAGCTCAGCAATGAAAGCACCGAAGGAGATCTGTTCTTTAGTGAACCCAGAAGCATCCCTGCTGTGGTTGCCTGTAGTCAAGAGCAGTTTTGATTTCTCTGTAGTCAGTGTCTCAGTTTGAATGGAGAGAAGGTACAAGAAAAAACAGCTTCCAAGTTGGCTTCCCTAACTTGCCAGCCCCGTGGGAGACTATCGTACATTCTTGGGCACAGTGTCATGTGCACCACTCAGAGATTTTTGTTGTTGTTATTGCTGCTATTGTTGTTGGTGGTGTTGGTGGAGCTGCTAGAGGTGGAGGTGGTGTGTGTGTGTGTGTGTGTGTGTGTGTGTGTGTGTGTGTTTGTTTTTAAAGAT